>CM049410.1:24140000-24165000 GCA_026929865.2 Hyperoplus lanceolatus
TAGTTTTTCTTAATGCCTTTGTCATGGGTACGCTCACCCAGGAACTGGCGTAATAAAAACACAACCGCTTTTGTCCAAAGGGGGTGCAAGACATTTCTACAACTACATTTTCTATTTGTTTTACGGTAAATGTGAAGCGTAAGTGGCCTTCATTCAAAACCATCTGAAAACAAGGAATTTGTTTTTGACAGTGATTGTGTGTGTGTGTGTCAGCAGTGACTTATACAAACCTTTGACGAACACCTCCCCACAGGTCTTATCTTCCCCGCACACGCACTCGTACGCCGCGTCATCCGACAGGTTGCACTTGTTGATAATGAGTACGCGCTTGTTGCCAATGCTCTCAAACATGTACCTGGACACACACACACACGCGCACACACACACACACACACACACACACACACACACACACACACACACACACACACACACACACACACACACACACACACACACACACACACACACACAGAGGGATGATAATGAGGAAGATTATATGAAAAGTAGGAGGAAAAAGAAACATTAGGAAAGGTAGACAAAGAGAGAGAGGGAGAGAATAATGAAAAGAAATGCTTTTAGAGGCATAAGCACAGGGCCTTAGGCAGTGACTCACAGTTTCAGACAATGACATAATCCACTATATATTAACAGGTATCTTCTCCCACACAGTCGTGTACATTTGGGCCACAGTACAAACGTAGTGACATCACTCTGAGGACTGATGTAATGCTACAGTCTCATCCATTGCAAAAGCAAAAGGACAGTCGTGTTGGGAAATATATTCCCATGATTACTAGCTTCACATCTACGCACTTCAACTTATAAGGTGAAGATTGCTTGCCATTACTATAGTTAGACTTATTTGAGTATATATGTTAAAAATAGATGTTATTTTCACTTATCTGGTCTCTTTTTCTGCTACTAAAGGTTCCTTGTAGTAGGTTTATCTTTACATGGTAAAATCCCAAGCACTCAACATGGGCACACTAAGAGTTGTCCTTCTTAGATAAATTTTAAGTCCAAAATACTTTGTTCCGTTCTCCTATTTCATCGTCCTAAGTGTAGGCAGCAGTAGTGATAGGCTGTGTTCGAAAGCTCTACTAACGTCCTACTCATACTCATTTTGACAAAAATTTGAGTATGTTGTGGTTGTGTACGCAAGTTTGTGTAGGCGAGTACTTACTTACGGGAAAATATTTTGTGTATGGATTGATAGGTAACTTTTCCTACTCAACTGCCCCACAATGCATTGCGTCTTTTCAAACGACACAGACGTTTTTTTTTATTCTTTATTTTTTATTCTTTATTGCTTCTGTATACTTCACTGTTAACGGTCCGGCGAACCTCGCATACACAACTGATCGTTAAGTAGACAGTATGTAGTATGTACATGTTGAGTATGTAGGAGGGAGGACATTAGTAGGGCTTTTCGAACACAGCCATAGTCTTAGATGTACACCTGGCTGTTATATCCGGCTGCCTCTGTCCTCCCTTTTAGAAATGGAGAAGGAGAATCCCAGTGATTCTAAACTCTGTAACCTTCAACATTTGATTTGTTCGATTTTAATGGCCACAGTGCACAGCCTGGAGGAAATTTCACGGGAGGCGCCGACCGAAAACATTTCCCTTCTCTCGCAGTAACTGTTTTTAATCAAACAGGAAGGGGACCGCCATGCTTTCAATGAACAGTGTGAAAGCTGCTCATAAAAAACAGCAGATGGTGGAGGAGGCATTGAAGAAATATCACTAGAAACAGCTGTACGCACTTCAATAAAATACCAGAAGAGTTAGTTGAAGGAGGAGAGAAAAAAACTAACATTTATATCTACTGTCGGTGAAGCCTCACACTAAAGGCTTGAGTGTTTGAGCCTAAATAATGATATCCAGAGGAGCATTGATGCCATCTTTAGTATTTAGCTTCTTGTCCCTGAAGGCCACCGTAGCTTCTGTAAAATCTCCAAAAAAAAGGATGGAGCGTTGCAATCTATAATTTCACCACTTGATGTTGCTAAATACTCAGATATTACACACTGCACCTTTTTAAATGACAAAAATGTTTAACATTAAAGGAGTACTTCATCCATACGGAACTGGCGTTCTATCATTATTAAATCGCTAATATAATATAATGAATGAGGTTTATCTTCCCTCAGTCTTTCCTCAGTCTCCCCTTGGACCAGCTGTCCTGTTAATCCTAACCAGTGTTGGGAATAACGCCGTTTAAAATAACGGCGTTAGGTAACGCCGTTCTTTTTTCAGTAACGGCGTAATCTAACTAATTACTTTTTCCGTCGTTACAACGCCGTTATCGTTACTAAACGTTAAATGCGGTGCGTTACTATGAATTGATTGAATAAACTGTGTAATCCGAACGCACCCCTGGCTCCATACTGCTGAGGAGACCGGTGTGTTTTAAGTTGTGTTTTATTCAGTGTGGATGACATTATAACTGTCAGTTAGCGCCGTCACGTCAGTCAGCCGGAGCGCCTGTTTAGTGAAGTTTCTTTTTCTTTTTCTCTCTGTTGTGTGAGCCTGCACGTTGCCGCAGTAACCACCTATCAATCCACGGTTGAAACGTGCTGTCCCTGAGTTTGTTTGCATCGCCCTTGTGAGTAAGTGCATGGAGTTTCCCGATCTCTATAAGTTATAATTTATGAACATTATTAAAGGGCCGCGATCCGCGGTTGAAACAGCTGTTTAGCGTGTCATCATGAGCCGTATATTGCTACTGTTCTTTTCCTGGGATCTGTATGCTGCTGTGCATGTTAAAGAAGGAAATAAACATAGGATAAATCCTTACTCCTCCTCTCATCGTCTCATGCTTCATAGTCTGACGTGATTGGCCTTAAGTGGTGTTTTATTATTTAGGCTATATTATAGTGGTTTTAGCCGACACCCCTGAAGTGAATCAGTGATAGGCCTATAGCAGATCAGCACGGTACACTCAGCAGTTTCCTCTACTAGCCTACTTTTGTTGAAAACAAAATACTTGAAGTGCAGGATAAACCTCTTGCTCTCTGTTGATGTGCAATACATATTGAAGGTTTTGTAGCCTACAAGTAGGCCTACTCATGCTGCTCAGAAAAATCCAAATTTGTTGACATAGAGCAACTTTTTTTACAGTAGGCTAACGAAATAGTTACTTTCCCTGGTAACTAGTTATTCTATTATAAAGTAATTCAGTTACTAACTCAGTTATTTTGGAACAAGTAGTGAGTAACTATAACTAATTACTTTTAAAATGTTAAATGATCCTAACCCTACATTTTGCGTGATGTCACATTAGTAAAATTTAGGGTTAGACAGTGATACCATAAAACACTCTTTCTGCCTTTTCTCAGGCTAGGATGAACCAATTTAAAAATAAATTGCACATTTAAACTACATAGGATCTCAGAGTTCAATACACCTTCATATTCCCACCAGTGAAGTAGGTCTTTAAGCAAACGTTTAGTACATTTCCACACTCACACAGACACAGTGCACCAGCTATAAAACAGTGACAGTAACTTGCTCACTTGGCGGATGGTTTGAGTTCTGTTCCGTTTTTGAGCCACCGGACTTTAGCGTTGGGGTCGGTCACGTCACATGATACCTGGATCCTCTTGCCTTTGTCCACCGAGTAGGCGTCGGCTAGCTTCCTTATAAACGCTGGCAAGACAGAGAGAGTTTCCTGTTAGTACAATGTAACTTTACTCTTCCTCAGAAGTGGCTTTTGTGTCGCTTTTCAGGCCGCCATTGTAAATAAGGACTCTTGTTAATTTGTTTATGACTTGCTAAATAAAGGTGAAAAAAAGATATACAGTGCTTGGTGGTAAAATAGTGTCTGTACGTTTGAATTTAATTAAAAATAAATATAATATAAAATAATTGTAATAAAAAATTTAAAAAAATATATTTTTTAATAAATAAAAAATGAATAAAATGATGATAAAAAATAAAATAAAAAATATATTTTTTATATTTAAAAAACATTTATAAAATACAATTTAAAAAACAAAAATTATAAAATTCTCACCATCAGTCTTCTTGGGCTCCACCTTCTTCTTCATCTTCTTCAGCCTGGACAGCATGCCCCTCAGGTCCGTGATGCCATGCTCAAAGGCAATCTTCTCATAGTCACAGGGATTGGCTGCCGTCAGGATCGCCCACACGTCCACTTCCTCTTTCGCCTCCTGTTTTTTCACCTTCCTATAAGTTTATGTGAGTGTGAGGATTATTAAGAGCAAAACAAATTGGGAGAAGATCAGATTAAGGGCAAGGCAAGTTTATTTCTATAGCACAATTCAGACACAAGGCCATTCAAAGTGCTTTACAGGGGCATAAAATACATCAAGATTAAATACATCAAGTATAGAATAGACATTAGAAAAGCTAATTAAAAATAGGATTAGAAATAATACATTTAAATTAAATTAAAATTACAGGTTAAAATGGAAACAGAAAAGTCTTCAGATTTGATTTTAAAGAGCTGAGAGTTGCAGCAGACCTCAAGGGCGAGACACGGTAGGCAAAAAACATTTTTTTCAAGTAGATGATTTTACCTTTTCTTGAGCAGGGCACTGAAGTCAAGATCACCTGCATCCTCACCTGCATCTCCACTGAAATTTAAAAGAAAATACATTTTGGCGGTTATATTGGCCATGTTTATACATTATTTACTGGTGAATTAGGTAGAGTAAACAAAATAGCATTAGGATATCCACATTCAATTGTACACCCATTTTATTCCACATTACACGGATCTATAAACACACACATAAATTACAATACACAAGTATAAATTCTACAAAGACAATGTTGGCATATGCAATAGCAAACGGCAGCTTTCTAATATACAGTCATATGAAAAAGTTTGGGAACCCCTCTCAGCCGGCATTATAATTGACTCTGCTTTCACACAAAAAAATATAAAAGTGGTATGTCTTTAATTTACCAGGAACAGCTAAGTACTGGGATGTTTTCCAAACAAAGATTTTTTGAAAAGCAGTATTTGGTTGTATGAAATAAAATAAAATGTGAAAAACTGGCTGTGCAAAAATATAGGAACCCTTGTGGTTTTGTTGATTTTAATGCCTGTAACAGCATGTAAAACTGATAACTTTAAACACAAAGTTGGTTGGATTATGTTGTTAAGCCTTGAACCTCATAGAAATGTCTGTTTAATCATGAGAAAATGTATTTTAGGTGCCTAAATGCAAGCTGCACTTCTCTTTGACTCTCTGCTGAAGTGAGACAGAATGGGATCATCAAAACAGCTCCCAAAAGATCTGAAAACAAAGATTGTTAATTGTCATGGTTTAGGGGAAAGCTACAAGAAGCTTTCCCAAAGGTTTCAATTGTCAATTTCGACTGTAGGGAACGTTGTCAGGAAATGGAAGGACACAGGCATAGTGGCAGTTAAACCCAGGCATAGCAGACCAAGAAAAAAACAGGAGCGGCATAGGTGGAGGATTGTGAGAATGGTTGCACACAACCCACAGATCACCTCCAAAGACCTGCAAGAACATCTGGCTGCAGATTGTGTATCTGTACATCGTTCAACAATTCAGCGCAATTTGCACCAAAACATCTGCTTTTTATAAAGACCAAATAACTTAATTTTTGTCTCATCAGTCCAAAGCATTTTCTTCCAATATGAATCTGGCTTGTAGAACTTGCATTTAGGCACCTAAAATACCTTTTATCATGATTAAACAGACCTTTATATGAGGTTCAAGGCTTAACAACATAATCCAACCAATTTTGTGTTTAAAGTCCTCAGTTTTACATGCTGTTACATGCATTAAAATCAGCAAGACCACAAGGGTTCCCATATTTTTGCACAGCCAGTTTTTCACATTTTATTTAATTTCATAAAAGTAAATACTGCTTTTCAAAAAATCTTTGTTTGGAAAACATCCCAGTACTTAGCTGTTCCTGGTAAATGAAAGACATACCACTTTTATCTTTTTTGTGTGAAAACAGAGTCAATTATAATGCCGGCTGAGAGGGGTTCCCAAACTTTTTCATATGACTGTATTATCGCTCGAGGTAAAATTGAACCTTGATGCAAAAATATTTTGATTGACAACATTGCGCAGAGCGTTTTTGATGGGGACAACAAGCTTGCCCTCAATTCCAGTTGACAGACAGAAATCACATTAGACAAGCACATGTAAGCAATGTAAATGTCAAAGAGGAACTAAAATAACATCCTTTTCAAGAACAAACACATGACGAATTGTGCCAGTTCTAAAGGACGGCTGAGCCTTTGTTGACATTGAAGTGGTCTTATATGAAAGTTTGAGCCCATTCTGTCGTCATCTGTGACTGAAAGTACCCACTTCAGATTTAAAGGTGGAGTCAGTGAATTTGGAGAACGCTTGTTGTCAAAATCAGTGAATACTGTATCTCCTCGAGATCCGCTCCCTGACAATATTGTGTGCGTTGAAAAACAATCTTTTGTTAATACACAGATTCACATTTACAAGTGATGATATAAAAACCATCCCATGCTCTCCACTAGTCATCAGTCACCCCCTCTTGAGCTCAACAAGGTGACAAGTTCTGTGTTTGTGTGTGTGTGTGTGATTGTGTGACATGTGCCAATAAAATGTCTACAGGCTTGAGTGCTTGCAGTTTTCCGGTGTGAACAGTTATGTTGGCGGATGCGTTGCTGTGTGTGTGTGTCTGTGTGTGTGTGTCTGTGTATGTGTGTGCATTACAGCGTAGAAGAGTGTCTTTTTCCCTGTCCCAGGCCGAGGTTCATTGAACCCCCCAGAGAGAGACCAGGGTAAATACCAATAAATCCCAAAGCCATTCTGCGTGTGTGCGTGTGTGTGTTCATGTTTTGGTTGTTTGGGTCCTATGGATGAACGCTCCGTCCCAAGGATAACATCCATCGTGGGTTGTCCTTGCCGTCCCAGATGGGGAGTGATAATACCCCCTCGTTTACAGGGCGACAGGCGATCACCAAATGGTTGGGTGAGCATGACAATGTTAAATAACAATTGCGAGATTTCAACTTACTACGAGATCCTTGCTTTCGAGGGATTCTTGTGAGTGCAGCAGCGGATAACTACTACTAAAGGTGCATTGTGCAGTTTCAGGGGAGGGGGATTTGTTTACTTTTGAAGAGCCTGCAGTAAGTTTAAACACAACATATTTACTCTACATGTCATTATTAGTGTTAGCTCTTAGTATTATTATATCTATCATCCTAAATCAAAAAAAATGTTGGCATTTGAAACCAAATGTTAGACCATGACGTTTGTTGACAAACAGTGGGCCGCTCCTGCTGTAAACTACAACAGTGAAACAGTAACTTTTCAGGAAGCTGAACTTCAAACAGTTTTACATTTTCCCGTGAATAAAGTTTGTTTATTCAGTTATGAGAATATACATTAGAAAATGTGTACTTCTCTTACACACTCAAAGTTACATAGTGCACCTTTAAAAGACCAAATGATGGCAGAAAAAGTTGTAGAGAGAGTTTTTTTTTTTACACAACCTTTGCTTTCCTTTGAGAATCTACATTAAAGTTCATTGATGCAACAGACGGTTTGTGGTCTAGTAATTTGGACCGGATTTCACATTAAAACGTGGGATCAGGGGATTACTGTAATGACCTCTCTTTGATGGTTAGTAGAGCTGCAGTAGTGGGGAATGTACCTGCGTCAAGGTATGGGGTAAAAACAATAGCTCAAATGCAATATTTTTCGTCGGACAGAGCAATACAGACTTTTGTGTTTTTTACTGGGAGTTTTTTCTCCGCTGAGCTGAGGGTCTAAGGGCACAATGTCGTACTGTATGGAATGTAATGGCCACTGAGGCAAATGTCTATTTGTGATATTGAGCTATACAAATAAAACTGATTTGATTTGATTTACAGACAAAATGCCAAATAAAAAAAAAAAAAATAATAATATAATATAATGTGGAATTAAATGCAATTAAATAAAATGCTGTTCCTTCCACACAGTGAGGAACAGTCTGAGCCTGCAGTGTAAGCGTGCGCAGAACGTGTTCCGCTGCATATTTTTACTGCTTTCCCTTTGAAGACGCTTCACCCACTAGACCAGTCAGCAAAGCCACAACATCAAGTTAAGAGAAAATAGCTTGAAAATGCCCCGGGCGTGTGACAGAGAACTTGGGCACATTACAATCTAGATTAAAATATTAAAATAGAAGAAAAAAAAACTGCAAGAGAGAATATGACTGAACAGGAGTTAGTAGGGATGAGTGTTGAGAATTGATACTAAATTGGTACCGTGGTTCTTGAATGGTTGGTACCGAAATATCCCAAAAAAGTTCCTGGACAAATGACTATACTGCTATTTGTATTTATATGTGTCATCTGTCCAGCATTTATCACAGCAACCTCACTCTCCCTCCTACGGAATTGTGCAAAAGTCGAAAGTCTAGAAGAGGTTAAAGGGATAGTTCAGTATTTTTGAAGTGGGGTTCTATGAGGTTCTTAAGCCCAGTTCAGACCAAAGATTCGCCTTGCAACTGCTTGCAACTGCAACTCCTTGCGACGAGACCGCCGAAATGTTCTAAAACTGGACCTTGCGATTTGACATGTTGAATCTTCTGCGACGCCTTGCAACGCGCTGCAACGAGCAGTTCACACTGCTGCGACGTTCTAAAACCGTCTCGTCGCAAGCAGTTGCAAGGCGAATCTTTGGTCTGAACTGGGCTTTATGCATGGTTAATCTGTTACCTTATGGAGATGGTGACTGTGCTGGTCGCCATCCCCATAAGGTAACATCCTAACTGTGTCTAAGTACACCAAACCACCCCACTTCAAAAATACTGAACTACTCCTTTAAAATGTCGAGGATGAAGTCGAATAATGTCGAAATTTCGGGAATAAAGTTGACCTTTTAAGACTACATGAAACAGGCCATATGACTGTCTGTAGTAGATTTAGAATTAGTATAATTGGGTGAATCCATAACTCAGAATCGGCCTTAGTAACATTGATTTCTCGTTTTGTCATTATTAGGATGCTATTTTTATTTCGTTTTTCCTAATGCCTTTGTCATGGGTACGCTCACCCAGGAACGACAGCTGGCGTGGTAAAAACACTACCACTTTTGTCCAAAGGGGGTGCAGGAATTAACACTGACTGAAAGTTCCTCGGAGCATCTTTTAACTTTACACTTCGACTTTCTTCTTGATGTGCATTCTGAAAAGAAATAAACTTCCTCCTCTATTTTTTTTTCTTACCTCTCGCCCTAAAAATCTAGTCTTATATAATTTAGCTTCAGCACTCTGCAAATAAGTGCACTGACACTGTGTGTGAACCACAACGTGAGGCTGTCTCTTCCACCTCATCCTACCTGTACCTTTCTATTCGCGCTCTAATGAGGGAGGGAAATTATATTTTTAAACACAGATTACAAATATGGAAACCGAAGGTGTCAGTGCGAACTGCGAAGGTGTCGGCAGATTTGCGATCACAAACAGCGCACTGCCAGTACACAAACTGAGAAAAAAAATATTTAAAAAAAGTTACACAGTCACAGGATAGATACATAGAAACACTTCACACTTCAAGTAGAAGCACAGACAGAAATAGACGAGGAGGGACACATACATATGCATAAGAAAATACCGTGCCGTTGGGGAAACTGTCAGTAAAACATGTGAAGAAACACAAAAGATGTTAAAGCATGTGGCACTCGAAGGTGAGGCAACACACCAAGGCAGCAGGTGCAATAAAGATGGAGTCAACGATTCTGCAGAACGCTTGTTGTCAAAATCACTTCTTTTTTTTAAATCAGTGAATATTTCCTCACGATCCGCTAACTGCCCATACTGTGCGATAAATCCAGTGTTCATACACAGCCTAGACTCTGTATTCAGTGCACACACAGTACGGACAGGTAGCAGATCGTGAGGATATATTCACTCATTTCTACAAGGGATTTGACGACGAGCGTTCTCCAGAATCACTGACTCAACCTTTTAAGACAGGAATGGCAGACAGACTTGACTGGCACAAAGCCGACTTAAACTGAGGGCTTGACAAACACACACAGACACACACACACACACACACACACACACACACACATAGACATGTTTTAGACTGACGGATGCCGGAGGCAACTATTCTACAGACGAACATATGGGAGACAGAGTGACGGGTGGCGGGTGACATGTCGAGTAGACCCTCGGCGACACACACACACACACACACACACAACTCACGATCGTTTAAACGACTCCAATATGTTGTCCTGCGCATCCTCTTGTACAGCTGAAAAAAGAAAACAGAAAGCGGGTTAAAGAAAACGCTTGTGAAAGCTCAGTCTATAGCTATAGATTTATTCATTATTTCTCAGCGGAGCTTGGGGCCTAATAAACTAAATCATGACCTCGCCAGCCCAGGCCACTAAATGATAGGAGCCCTAATGTGTACCCGCACACTCACTGATTTATTGAACTGACAAAGCTGTTTACAAAGCGCCAGTGGATAGGTGGAATAGAAGATGTCATTAATGAGATTGTCTGGTTCTGCGGTGTGGCTACACGCGTATACGTACCCTCCACCGTGATGTCGAAACTGCAGCTATCGCACTTGTCTTTGGAGGTGACCTCGCAGCGGTAGCCCCCCGCGTCCCCGTCCACCACTTTGATAATGCTCATCTCGTAAGTGTAGATCTGAGAGAGAGAGAGAGAGGGGGATCGAGAGAGAGAGAGAGAGAGAGGATGAAAAATAAACACCAAGGTAAATAGACACACATAAATAGACAGAAAACACACAAACGAACACAAGGACACTAACTCACTCACTCACTCACTCACATACTCACTCACTCACACACACACACACACACACACACACACACACACACACACACACACCACACACACACTCACTCACTCACACACACCACACACACACCTCACTCACTCACTCACTCACTCACTCACTCACTCACTCACTCACTCACTATGTAAAACGATTTTAATGAACTGATAATAATAAAAAGTCGATAACAAAACACATCACATAAACCTTCTTGTTACCTTGGTGTTTCTGTCGTAGGTCTCTTTGAACTGAATGTGCTTCCCTGCTTTGCTCATGAGGTCGAGCCATTTCCCCTTCAGCCACTTCATGCCCGGCTTCCTCTGCAAGTTGGAGGAGTCCACTTTGGCCACAAACGTGATGTTCTTGCCTGGTTACCCAACAAAAGAAATGACACAAGGTAATTTATTCAAATATCGTTAGCCTCATAGCACAATTGCCTAAATCATATTTACTCTACTATACTTTTACTCTACATCTACTCTATTCTACATCTACTCTACTCTACATCTATGTTAACTGTCTGTATTTGGTTAATGGTAATGTCTAATATATATCACTTTTTAGACGATTTTCTCAGCCCCAAAGCACTTTACATTTCTTACCACATTCACCCCACGTTCACACAAACACTCATACACTGTGTATTTAAAAAAATAAGTTGGCATTGAGGTGTAGTTAGCGAGAGAATGCTTTGTTGTCCAAATCAGCGATCTCCTCACGATCCACTACTAGGCCTAATACCTGTCTGTACTGTGTGTGTGCACTGAAATAAACCCAGTGTTATGTTGCTATAGCTATGGTGGGGCCCCTTTGTTTGCATAACTTTACCAGTTTACAGAGCCTAGGCTGTCTATTAACACCATTTTCAGCGCACATGCAGGTAGCAGATCGTGAGGAGATATTCACTGATTTTGACAAAAACTAATTTTGACAACAAACTTTCTCCAGAATCGCTGACTGAACCTTTGAGTGGGCGACTGACACTACCTTCATTTTTGAACATAATTCAAAATGGCGGATAGTTTTTTCCCCAGACCTTTTGTTGCCGTGGCGCTCTCGGGCTTCTGTACGAATATTCCAGTCTGCTCAGACATCTCACGCTCCTCCCCGGGCACCGCCTCATCTGTGGGTGTGAGACAGAGGCATTACAGAGGGAAAAGTAATGCTAGAATTAGGGATATGGCCACAACACTTAGATACAAAAAATATGACGAACACATTGTAGACAACAGAAGACAATTGGACCAAGCAAACCTCCAAAGCAGCAGTCCTCTTAAGTTATGACGGTTATACTGTGAGATGTATGGAGATATTTTCCTATCTTTATTCGAATATACGACGGGCGGTTACTCTGAAACCCAGGTCATTCACTCACGCCCCGGTGAAGAAAAAAATGTAAAAAAGTCAAGGACCTCACGTGAGTTTTAGTGTTATTCTAATGATGCAATTCCTGCAACCAGATTTCTTTGGGACATTGTTTTATTTTGCCTTACGATATACCGATATACACATGGGGGGGGGGGGGGGGTGGTGAATGGATAAACAAGGTTAAAAAGTAACAGCCCATATGGGACGCTCTTAAAAATGAAAGCAAATACACTGGGGGTTTTTCACAAAAAAAATCCAAGAGCAGAGAATACATTTTGCTAGCAGGAGATTTTTTTCGAGAGCACACAGAAAGGGCTTCAGTGTGAAGAGGAAAGCTGGAACCAGAATATCTGTGTGAGCAACAATACATCTGACTGCAACAATATAGTGTATATACTGTATATATAACAATAGGTCTTAGCACCAGCATATATACAGTTTGAGCGGTACATCTGAATGCAAGCAGAAGCTATTTGGGTGCAAGGGCAGCGTTTGAAGGGGTAAAGAATTACACAATCCTTCCATGAAAACAATCAACCATGCTCTCAAATCAAAAGAGCAACATCTTGAATAAAGATATAGGAAAATAACTCCATAGAAATGTATGTATTCTCTTGGGGGAAATGAACATGTATAATTCAGTCTCAAACCACATCATCCTATCCTCTATGCTTGTGGATCTATCTATCTATCTATCTATCCATCCATCTATCTATCTATCTATCTATCTATCTATCTATCTATCTATCTATCTATCTATCTATCTATCTATCTATCTATCTATCTATCTATCTATCTATCTATCTGGTTATTTAGCACTAAAAACTAAAGCAACAGTCTCTCCGTGAGGCAAAGTCTTTCTTCGTTTTCGTAAAAAGCCTTTTGCAGCTACATCACAATGCATTTGGGACCCCTGTGAAAAATGAAAGGAGACCCCAGGGGATTAAAGAAAAGTCTTCAGATCGTCTCTGAAGACATGGTATTAGGGTTGACTTTGCAATCTCCCGCCACCCATGTTCACTGTCAGAACATGAGCTGCAGCTGTATATATACACACACTCTTATCTCGGTGATGAAATATGACTTGAATCGCTTGTTTTTTTCTTTTGCAAGGAAATTGATGTAGGCTCTGCGAGGTGTTTGCTTGTCAGTTTGTATGCTTTACAGAAACACCAACGTATTCATTTTCTCTTACCATCGGGAGGCAACTCTGCAAAAAATGGAGCGGGGGATGGAGAAAAAAGAAAGAGAGAGAGAGAGAGCAGGGAATATGTCAGTATGTGTGTGTACAGTGTGTGTGTGTGTGTGTGCTGTTAAACTAAACACAAGCGTTAATTGGCCCAGTGATAATCTTGACTTCAGGTGAGGAACACTCACACGTTAAATCAACAAAATCTCACACTCCAAAAAAAATTCTCTCTCTCTCTCTCTCTCTCTCTCTCTCTAATGAATAAATCCAGTTTTTTCTGTTAAGGAAAAAACACACAACTGTTAATGAGTTATGTTTCCAACAATCACGTTTAAAAAAATATCATTTTAATTGTGCTGAAGTCAAGAGGATGTTAAAGCGGCTACGAGTAACATTTAAATATCTTTTAAACAGCCTCATGTTTCCTCTGATAATCATAAATTACCTTTAACAGCAAACCAGACCATCAGTGCAAAGAAAGACGTTTTAAATAGTTTTTATTACTGCTTTTGGTCTGGTCGCACACCCAGTCCGATTTTCGGTTTGCTCGTGCATGCTCTATGGTCACATATCCGTATTGGTCGCAGATTTCAGTGTGGCGCAGCAACGTGAATTGAGAAGCCTATCCCTCCAGGTGAGGGAAGGGGAGCGGGAGCCTTGTTTGAGACAGTTATTTGTCGTCATAATGACTGATAACGGGGCTGAACCATCAAAGAAAAAATGCAATGAAGAAAAGCTAAAAGGGAGAGTGATATAGGCTACGGGCGGGACCAGGGCGTTGCCAAGCAACGTGTATACAATTTCACGAGAGCGAAACTAGACTGCAGTGTTTACTCCTAAATGAATGAGCGGTTGGTACTAACACAAAGTTTGCTTTGCTTCACCATCATCAGATAACCATTATCTGAAATAGTCATTATTTACAACAACATAAACACATTACCTCATCGTGATCCATACTAACTGCCGTCTCTCGTTCATTCGCTTTCTGTGAGGAGTTGGACTCGTAATCTTTCAGCTCCGTGAGAGAGAGTAGTTAGGTGACACTGCTGCATCAACTCATTGCAATCAGGTGTGTGTGGCAGTGACTGGCATTAGTTGATGCAGTGTCAAAACCACTCTCACGGAGCCGAAAAGAGTCCTCACACTTTCAACACACGGACATGCACTATATTGCTCCATTCTCAGTTCACACTCGCGCGCCTGGCACGAGCTAGAAAACAGCTTTGCGACAGCGGGCGTCGTAAAAATACTACCGCTTTTGTCCAAAGGGCACGCCAGCAACGTGCCATGTTACTCGTAGTGGCTTTAACTGTCAGTAATCGTCTGACTTTTGGCCCTTTTCCCATTATATGGTACCAGCTCTACTCTACTCGCTTTTCCACTAAAAGTACCTGGTACTTAATTTTTTGGTACCTACCCAGTTGTATACTTATGAAGACTGAGTAGAAACGTTAGCCGCTGAAGACGCTAGGACAACTAGCTACACAGAGGCGGACTGGTACTATCATGGGTACTATCTTGTAATTTAAAACAAGACCTCAATTATAGAACCCGATACCAAATGAGAGTAGAATAGAGTCAAATAGTATACAGAGTAGAAAAGAATAAAATATACTACTTTTTTTTTTTTTTAAATAGAGTAGAGAAGGGTAGAGCTGAGCCGGTACCATGTAAACGAAAATCACCCATTGTTTGTTCCCACTTCTGCAGTCAGACGTACTGTAAGTGTTACAGTGAAACAAGGTTCATAGACAAGCACCAGGGACAGATAGAGGCTCCCCCAATCAGGTAGCTAGGTGGGGCCCTGGCTGGGCATCCATTGGTCCAGACCGGTTGCCTAGAGAATGGATCCAGGGTCACGTGTCACATAAGGTCATGCGCCTCCATAAATCCAGAGAGCTACACCCGCCGCCGCCATCACCTCTCTCTCTCTCTCTCTCTCTCTCTCTCTCTCTTTCACACACACACACACACACACACACACACACTCTCTCTCTCTATCTCTATCTCTCTCTCTCTTTCACACACACACACACACACACACTCTCTCTCTCTATCTCTCTCTCTCTCTCTCTCTCTCTGTCACTCTCTCACTCCCTCTCTCTCTCTCTCTTTCTATCACACACACATACAGTACCATCTCTCTCTCACACACACACTCTCCCTTTCACATTATCTCTCCCTCTCTCTCTCTCTCTGCTTTTATGGGCTCAGTTAATTTGATCTTTTAATCAAAAGTGCCCCCGAGGACGGATCCAAGTTCAGATGTTCAGCATGATTTAAAAGGGTACAGTTTGAATGCTAAGTGGGTGAAGCCCGATCCTGGAATGGCACCCAAGGGACACTTTTGAATGTTTACACTCATTTACACTGCTACGCAATGAGACACTTGTTGTGTTTGGGAAGGTGGAGGGTTGCTGGGTGGAAATCCTTGGCTCTGATAAACACTGGTTTTACATGTTGCACAGTAGGAGGGAGAGGATGAATGAATGAACCCCAATTCAAATTCAGAAAATTGTAATAAAACCACCTAAAAATATTCAATAATGCTTTCATTTACAGGCCGCATATTCCCTCGTGATTTTTTTAATATAATATAATTTATAAAAATACTTTTCCGAAAAAGGAAAAGAGGAATGTCCAGAGGGTACTGACTGAAGTTGCATCTGTATCCAGTTTGAATCCCATTTCAAACCAAGTATTAAGACTTCAATTAATCTGGATACAATCTCTAATGCTAGGCTCTCAGCCTGAACAAAACCTAAGATACAGAGTTCGTAGGAGAGTTCAATTTGAGGTCGACCTCCACCAAATCACTCATTTCAGAACGATATCTCAAAAATACCCAACATATCCCCAATTCTCATCCTTAAAATACACAACTATACGTAGCATAGTGTAGCAGTGTAATTTCACCGTCATAATTTATTCAGTGTATCATCAATTTATCATCAAAATTATTGAAAATTACAGACTAATAACCTGAGCACAATGTCAATGTCACTTACATATCAATATTGTAAAGAATAATACAGGCCAGCTGTCAGACTTGTTTTTGAATACTTTTGCAGAAGTGTTTTGACTACCAGTTAAGAATTGGAACAGGCCAAATACAAGGCCACTTCACACTTTATACACTTGGCATTGTCACAGAGAAACTGAACTGTGCTGAACTGATCTTAAAAGCTGAAGCAATTACATTAAAATTGATTGTGTATTGGACTGCAGATTCTTAAAAAAAAAAAAAAAAAAAATGTATGTGTATGTATGTGTATATATGTGTATATATATATATGTGTATATATGTATGTATGTATATATATATATATAGCTATATATAAAAAAAATGTTTTTTGTTTTATTTTTATTTTCTGTAACAGTAACTGTGTATCTGAATTCGAATTTGATGAAAATGGGGGCGGTACCTGATAAGCCTTTGGCTTCTTCCGTCTCCCTTCGGACAACACAAAGTATGATGTATGAATATTTTCAAGAGAAAATTGTGTATTGTGTGGAATTGTCCGAAAGAATAATAAATAAATAAATAAATAAATCATCAAAGCGCCGTCAAATACAACAAGCGAAATGTCTGAAATTTCTTCAAGAAAAGCATATATAAAGAAAACCTCTTGTACTGTTGCTATTTTTCAGCAGTAGTATATTGCAGTATTTCTCCACATATCAAACACACACACACACACACACACACACACATGTATATACGATATATATACCCAGCATCACCTCCAGGCAGGATATATCACTTTTTCAGAAACATAAACCAGATGTCATCACAAGTTTGTTTGAGAGTGAGGTTCACTTCACATTGCACTGCCTTTTTCTTCTCTCGGATGTGCTTTGGCGGAAGCGATCGATCACAATACTATTATTCACTTTGAAAAGCTTGTGTGTGTTTTTTGTGTGTTGCTATAGCGCTGTCACAGACGTCTCCCACGCCTGATATATTTGTACTAGTATTTCATTTCATCTGACAACTGATCAGATGAATTTGCTGTGACTCGAGTCGCTTTTAAGTTGTGCTGTCTTTGCTTTTGTTTTTCAGCCTTTTTCCGTGAGCTTTTTCTTTTATACTGTATATCACGTTTGTTTGCTACATAAATAAGGATACTATTCGGATTATACAGTAGATATGCAATTAATTGATTTTGAATTGCAGTTACAATTTCGACCTACACAAATTACCAAAATAAGTTTATCGACTTTTAAATGATGATGTTTTTAAAGGGACACTGTGTAACATTTTAAGTAATGTGTTAGCTAAAATCAATATCCTCATTCAAAAATATGTCCTCATTGGTGTAAAATCACCTCTGCCAATAATCTGAATTGTCCTCCTGAGCGGAGAATTACAAATATTAATGTTACATTTTGTCCATTGAGCGGGCAAGTCATATTGAGGAATCCATGTTTTTGGAATGTCATCAGGTGCATTGTTTAGAATTTAGAATTGTTCTTGTCCTTGAAGGCCACTGTAGCTTCTGTTATTACACTGTGTACCTTTAAGTCAGGTCAGGTTGCCTTTGATACTACAGGGCATGTTTGAATTCATTGTTTGAATATTTGAATTCAAAATCATTTATTGCTACACCTGTTCTTAGATTTGCTTGTGTGTCTTTGTTGAAAAGTGCTATACAAAACAAATGCATTATTAATATCACTATCATATTCATAAACAACTCTGTATCCATATGCTGAGAGATACAACTTTGATCTTAAACACCAGTGATGGCCGTCACCATAGCAATCCAAGGCTTCCGGGCGGAAACAGTTTGAGTCTGTCAAACTCAGTAAGAGATTCGAATGTCAACACACAAACAGAATGCACAAGCAGGGCTGGGAAGATGTGTGTGTGTCTTACCATCCCTAGGCTCATTGTTCGCTGGATGAAAAGAAACAGTTGGTACATGGAAATTAGTGGTGTGTAAACAACGAAGGGTTAATACCGTGTGTGTGTGTGTGTGTGTGTGTGTGTGTGTGTGTGTGTGTGTGTGTGTGTGTGCGTGTGTGTGTGTGTGTGTGTGTGTGTGTGTGTACGTGTGTGTGTGTGTGTGTGTGTGTGTGCTTGTGTGAGATTATGAATGAAAAAGCTGCTCATCAAAAGATCGGATATAAGACAATGTAACGTATAAGCCTATTCACTGAGACATACACAAAAGCCTCAGACAGACTGGAAAACACACACACACACACACACACACACAGACAGACAGACAGACAGACAGACAGACAGACAGACATAACGCAGACATTCACACCGATGACAAAGCAAAGCGCTTACCTACAGCAGGCTGGACATCTGTTAATGAAGAATAAGCACATGTTAAGCAGATGAGCCGGGTCAAAGGACTGGTGAGGCAAATACAATGTGCTGTAAGCATCTCATACATATGCATAGCGAACACACTCACACACACACACACTCACACACACACAGACAGACAGACACAGACAGACAGACACACACACACACACACACACACACACACAACAAAAAATCACTTTCAGCTCACACACAGTACAGACAGGTAGCGGATCATGAAGATATTCACTAGTTTTGACAAAAAAAATATTTTGACATCAAGCGCTCTCCAGAATCACTGACTCCACCTTTAAAAACCTGTGTTTATGGCTTTAAACACAAGTCTTGAGGCTTGCAATTTCTCTGTGGCCTACCAAAGGGGCTGCCATTGCTGCCAGTGAGCGGTTATAATGTGTCATTGTCACTATTTCTGAATAGAATTAGCAGAAAGCCATAGCGCTACAAAGACAGCGTTCCTGAGAATATCAAACCCAGAGATAAGGTTCAGATGAGGTCAGATCTTTCTATAAATAATTAAAACATTTTACAAGGTCGCGCACTTGGAAATTAAATCAGTTTTCTCACTCTTAACTTTGATGCAAGCTTTTGATTTCCGCTCGTAAAACTTTATGGCAAAGTTTTTTAAAAGGTGGCTAAAGCGTACTCATGCACCCGTCAGGTTTACTGTAAAGGGACACACACACACACACACACACACACACACACACACACACACACACACACACACACACACACACACACACACACACACACACACACACTGCTAACACGACACATTTACAACACTGGCTCAAGGACAAATATGAAAGATTAATTTGGATGTACTGTATGCATTCGCAGATTTTAGTATACTTAAAAATAGGAAAGTCAAACACACACACATAGACTCATACATACGTTGTGTCACTTAACATAAATTAAACACCTTCTATTTTGCTCCAAACACCTTATTGAATTAGCATCTCTGGCGCCTCGAAATAAACTCATAACATGTCCTCAGTGCTAATAAAAGAATATTATTCATGCATATAACGTGTGTGTGTGTGTGTGTGTGTGTGTGTGTGTGTGTGTGTGTGTGTGTGTGTGTGTGTGTGTGTGTGTGTGTGTGTGTGTGTGTGTGTGTGTGTGTGTGTGTGTGTGTGTGCATGAGTGTGTGTAGCTTCATGCAGCTCCACTCTTAGTCCCATCACCACAGAAGTTCATTGCTTCTGTGTTTTTTTAAACTTAATTAATCTTACATGTGTTTGAGTGAGTGTGTGTATGTACAGTACCTGTGCGTGCGTGTGTGCATACGTTTGTATGTATGTGTGTGTGTATATGTATGTACAGTACGCTTGAGTGTGGGGTGGATAGTGTGGGGGGTGATGTGTTTGTGATGTGTGCACACTATGTGTGTTAGTGTGTGTGTGTGTGTTGCACATGGATGGAGTGTGTACTGTGTATTTTATGTGTTTGTGCATGTGTGTACACACACTATGTGTGTTAGTGTGTGTGTGTGTGTCTGCACATGTGCATGTGTGTGTGTGTGTAGCTTCATGCAGCTCCACTCTCAGTCCCATCACCACAGAAGTTCATTCTTCTTCTGTGTTCTTATTTAAACCACATTTCTTTTCTTACCCTCCTCCTCCGCTGGTTTGTCTGATAAAGGGGAAGACACATATAGTTTTGTGGATGAAGATTATGATGACAGACACACAGACACACAGACAGACAGACTGACAGACAGACAGACAGTGAATGCGGTGCGTTTTCTTACCCGTCTTTTCTGAAAAGCAGAAAAAAACAAGAAAAGCATTAGACAAAATTCAACAATCTTTATGAGAAGTTTCTGATTCAAACATTAATTTTCTCACTGGTTCAAATGGCAGTTTAAATCTATAAAAGCTGAATTCTGTAATGTGTGTAACTCAAAAAAAATAATGAATGTGATGTGTGGAGCCCAGCTTGTGGAGTGGAGATTAGATGTCATTAAGGCCCTAACCAGCAGGGGCTGCTGCAGCCTTATCGCCCTCGGCTGCTGCAATTAAACAACAATTATGTAAATTAATTTGTTCATTCTCATTATTTCATATCAGACAACAGCAGCAGCAGCAGTTTGGTTAGGCAGGGCGTTCAGAGGTGACTCGCTCAACTGTTAAAAGAGAGGCATACTGTGATCTGAATAGCTTTATATATACATCACTGCAGGGACACTTGTTCATTTTTTTTTTTCATTTAACTTTTATTTATCCTCGAGAGACCAATTGAGTGTTATACAGCTCTGGAAAAAAATTAAGGGACCACACCAAATGTTCAGTGTCTCTCGTTTTACTCTTTATAGGCATATGTTTGAGTAGAATGAACATTTTGGTTTTAATCTATGAACTACTGACAACATTTCCAACAAATTCCGATACATTTTTGTTCATTAAGATCATTTTCAATAAGTAATGTAGAGATGAAGATATGAAAACTCTAGACTGGTCTCTTATTTGTTTCCGAAGCTGTATATATTTATTGCATATATATATATATGGACAAATGGAAAGAAATTGGGAAAAATGGGCTTTCATAATTGCATTGCAGTTTAAAGGTCAACATACAAATCTTGTAGTAAACATACACCCAACGTAACTTTTTTTAACAATGGCATAAGGGTTCAGACGTTTATGCATTCTCCTCTCAAACACTGCAGTAAATCAATAGCAATCTGAGGCACATACCCATAGCCTCTACCCCCATATAAATCATCCGACACCATTATAAATACACAAAACTGAGCACAAAATATGCACGATTTTAAATAAACAGTTTAATGTGGATAACACAAACACACATTTCACATCCAGGCAGCTTTGCTTATTTTGTGCACCTCTTCATGATCTCTGTAGGGTTTGCCCCGGGCGTTATGGGAGATGATTGGGGAATAGACACATAATTCAAATGAGGCGCGCTTGGTTTACAGAAGCAAACAGAGATATAAATATAAGGACGTTTTTCAGAGAGGGGTTTTCGTGAAGAATATAATTGGGCTTAAAAAAATAAAAAGGATTCTTAAAGGGGCGGCCTCAAGACAAAAACGGCTTTTGATAGGATAAGTACATCAAAGTTCCAGGATGGTGGATCGAGATTACTTTAGAAGCTCAAGGGTGTGTAATGAGCTGACAGATTAGGCATGACTCCGTCTGGCAGACACACACTAAAAGCACACACAGCTGCACTGCAATAATTCAGCTTTTGGCAGCGTTTACATCTTAACCATCTGTTTAATAATTTTGCAGGTCTGTGCCTCTCATTAGGGCCCCCTGTTTAAATGTTAAAATAAAGGTTTGAGTGCTTTGTTAAGGCAGGGAGAGGTACTTTCAAAAGGAGCTAAGCATAGTTAAAGGTGGATTCAGCGACTTTTCGAGAATGATTGTTTCAAAATCAGGGAATTTCTCGTCATGATCTGCACACTCAGTGTACTGTGTGTGCACTGAAAAATAAATCTGGTGTTAATACACAGCCTAGGCTCTGTAAACGGGCATGTCGTTAGCTACAGTGGGCCCCCTTCTTTACATACCAGTATACAGAACCTGGGCTTTGTATTAACACTTTGTGATAATACAAACTGATTTTGACAACAAGAAATGTTCTCCGGAATGTGCTGACTGCCGAGCCCGCGAGAATGAATGAGGACATCATTCTGACAGCTTTAACGAACCACCCACAACAATCCACAACTGGCAGTGCCCCGCGAGTGTCTCATGAGTCTACTTAACAGAGGGTCTAAGATATCAAGGCTCGCTCAGTCGGCCTTGGCACTCGGCTCGCGCTCAAGGCTGGCACACCTTGTCTGGCGCACGGCTCTGGTTGGGGGGGGGGGGGGGTTAACACTTCTATTTCTGATAAGGTTTGTTTTTCAATCTGTTAATGCCTCGCTCAGCACTGCAATCCACCGGGGATCTGTGTATGTGTGATGCAGCAAGCACTAAAAACGTTCTTTAGGTCCCTCTGTCACGCCCCCCTATACTGTAAATCATAGGGCAGTCTGTCGCTCAGTTTAAAGGTGCTACGAGGAACTTTTAAATATTTATGAAACTGTCTGATTTTTCCTTTGGTGATCATAAATAACATGTAACAGTTGTTTGTAACAGAATGCTATTTTTATATAGTTTTTCTTTATGCGTTTGTCATGGATACGCTCAACCAGGAACGACAGATGGCGTATTAAAAACACTACCGCTTTTGTCCAAAGAGGGTGCAAGAATGAACAAAAACTGAATGTTCCTTGGGCACCTAATTTATGATCATCAGAGCAAAACATTTGATTGTTTCAGAAATATTTAAAAGTTCCTTGTAGCACCTTTAATGTCAAGTTGCTGCAGGAGCAGAGGCACACAGCAGTAGACATTGTTTTTATCAACAGCCCGTCGCCCCTAGAGACGAATGGGGCGTTAAATAAACGGTATAAACTGCTTTTACAAAGCTTGTTTGGATGTTAAAGTCCCAATAGTCTTCATATGAATACCCATTCTGAGCCTCATTAAGTCTCAGTGGAGCGGCTGCATATCAATAGGAGATTTCAAATTAGAGTTTTGCTTCACTGGTGACGAGATTTTTAGAGAAAGTAATTGACTCCTTTTTGTAAAAATCAGTGAATATCTCCTCATGATTCGTTACCTGTCCGTAATGTGTGTGTGTGTGTGTGTGTGTGTGTGTGTGTGTGTGTGTGCTGAAAAGAACCCAGTTTTTTAACAGAGCCTAGGCTGTGTTAACACTGGATTTTTTTATCCAGCACACACACAGTTGGGTATTTTGACAACAAGTGATTTTGACAACAAGCATTCTACAGAATTGCTGACTACACCTTTAAAGCTGTCACTATACCTGATTCAAAATGAGTGTAGGCTCTCCTCAACAACATTAATAAAGCACAATGTTCAGTCGATTGATAAACTGAAAAAAATAATCTTGAATAGATGGGACGAGATTAGCATTGCCATTGTTTGAGAGATGGTTAAAATATATATATCGTAATTCATATTCCAACTGACAACCTTATTTTTAACATCATGACGTTAGAAATATGATGACAAACCATAACAGGCTAGTAGCTATAACAAATATAAGATACAGCATATTTTTGAGGTGTGATCAGGTACTCAGCAACCAATGTGTTGTTTCAACCATTACTTCCATAATACAAGAGTAGCTTTTTTTTCTTCTTTTTTTTCATATCGATTGTTTATTTGTTTCTTGTAGCGTGTATTTCGTTATGTAATTTTTTAACATTGTGTATTGTTTTTTTCTTTTTTTGTGTGCTGTTTTTTTTTTTTTTTTTTGATGCAGGATTGTTTGTGGTTGGGTGGGGGGGGGGGATATGGGCGGGGTGGGTTCGGGGAAGAGGAAAAAAGGGGAAAAACTAAATCATTGCACTGTATTTGTACTTTGCAAATCTTTTGATGAATAAAAAAAACCTTTGAAACAACCATTACTTCCAAAAATGTTTTGTGTGCGGTAAGATGAGTTTTTAAAAATAGCGTCACTGCTTTCCTCCTCTATGAGGGTTTTTTTTAAATGTCATCAGGATCATCTTTTCATAATTAATTCATAAACTGTACAGTGCGGAAGTATGCCTCTTTTCCCATGTAAATAGTCTACAATTAGACCCAGACCAGCTAGAAACATGTGAGTACATTAGTTTCGAATTAGCAAAACTATATGTAACTAAGTGCTACATATTAGTGTAACATGTAAGTGCAATTTTTTAAACGTGTTCATAAATTTAGATTATTTTAACAGGTGTGTCTGTACATCCCTATATCTCACCAGAGGGGAAAAAGGAAATGCTAATTATTACACAACATCAAGAATAGCACAACGGTGAAAAATGTAAAGATGCTCAAGGCACGGTTTATGTTGACAGCTCCAAGTGTCTAAAAAAACAATAATTTAAATATCCATATGATTCAATGAGGACGGAATAAAAAAATGCACAAGGAACACTTTTGTTAACATAAATGAAAAAAAGGCCTCTCTCGCTCTCTCTCTCTGTCTCTCTCCCTCTCTCTCTCTCTCTCTCTCTCTCTCTCCCCATTTCAACTCTGTCAACTCACTCTGCAACTGTCAAAATAGGGGAAGATACATAAGAAATATCTTTTAAAAAAAGGGGGGAAATGGTACTCTACTGTTAAGTTAAGTCATTTTTATTGGTCAATTTACATGAGGCACATTGAAATTCGTCTTTTCACATATCCCCTCTCAAGTTACCACACTTCGGAGGGGGTCAGAGCGCAAAGAACGACCACCACGGGCCGGATTCTAACCTGTG
>CM049410.1:24170000-24235000 GCA_026929865.2 Hyperoplus lanceolatus
GATTCACACACACACACACACACACACACACACACACACACACACACACACACACACACACCTTGGAGGAGAAGGGAAAGATGATACGTTCAGGGTAACGATTAACGACCTGGATTAGGAATGGATGTTGTTAAAAAAATATATAAAAAAACAACGTCAGAGGATGGATATAGCAGGGATTGTCAAGGTTGAAATGGATCAAATCAGAAATATTAACCACACAACCCAAGGTGTTGTTTTGATTATTTTAAATCATAATATAGAAATCAGGTCAGCATTCAGATAGCAGCATTTTGCCGTTTTTTTATTTTTTCTAAATTCAAACCTTCTACAAGGAACTCTTAATGATTAATAAAACTGTCAAATTTTTCCTCTGATGATCATAAATGGCTTGTAACAGCAAACAAGTTATTTTTAAAGCCTTCGCAGGGGTCCGAATTCCCCGCCAACTCGAACGGCACTAAATCAAAGTTTACTTTGCATCACCATCGTCATATTACCATCATCCAGCCGTCTCGCTTTCAATCGCATCATAAACAAATATCACGCCCTACCGGCAAGCGCCAGCAAAGACCTTTATGACAGCAGGCGAGGGTGATGTAACAACAACTGCCACTTCTGTCCAAAGGGGGCGCTGAAATCAACAATACCTGAAGTTCCTCGTTGCCACTTTAAGTTTGGTTTATATTTTAGGTAGAACTTAACACTTTGCAATAAGGGTTCATTAATTAACTGATAGTTAATGATAAATTTATCTGTAACACGCATTAATTTAGCAATATGCTTAGTTAATGCTTAATTAGCATTAAGGGTTAGGGTTGCATACTCTGCATTAACTAAAAGTCAATAGCGTAAACTAATCATTAACGAACAGTTAATCAATGTACCCCCATTGCAAAGTGTTACCAAAGTTAAATACTAACATATTTAGTTCGAAATGTAATATTATTTGAATATTTTTCCAAGAGAGACACATCAGAAGTGGGAGAAACTAATCTTGTTATTTTGTTGTACATCTACAGTATATTTTAGACTCATGACGTGTATGACTACTTCCAGCAGCTGTTAATTTAGATCGACCAAATGTCTTCTCTTTTTTTTGCTTGACAGTGACGGTGTCAGGGAGCTGTTTCCACTACACAATTTACACTGTAAGAGCTGCAAAATACACTGGCCAGACCCGGAGCGGATAAGAGAGAGGTTTGAATAATTTGGATGACCTACTTTTAGTTTTTTGGCTGGCGTTTTTCAGCTTGCAAGGGGTAAAATTATATTTGTGTGTTTGGACGTGTGTGTGTGTGTGTGTGTGTGCGTGCGTGCGTGCGTGTGTGTGTGTGTGTGTGTGTGTGTGTGTGTGTGTGTGTGTGTGTGTGTGTGTGTGTCTAGTATCAAAGTGAAATGTAGGCCAATAACTGATGACAGGGTGCAATACTAATTGGTAATATATAACCCTAGACTAGATTTTGAAGGATTTATGAGGTTGGGGTGAAAAACTGAGAGTGACAGACTGACCGACTTACTTATATATCGTAGTTGCTGTTAGTTCAATTATTTTTGAATATTCTCACATGGTGGACATAGAATTGTGCTATTTAACCAAATACTTTTGAGTGTCAATTAATCAATTTATCAAGGAATAATTGTGTTTTTTTGATTTGTTGATTGTGGAACTTTTGGTATTACAAAAAAGGGCACTTTGCTAGGATTTTATGGACACAAAAATGCATCAATTCCTCTACAATAAATCCGCTATCATTCTGATTTATCAATACTGGTGAAATGCCGAAGAACTAACTGTCTAAGATCTGTTATTGTTGAATTTGAGGTTCAGTTCTCTACATGATTTTGTGTCCATTGTTGTGTTAGTATTGCTTCATAGTTCATCACTAATGATGTCAGGTCCATAAACCTTTTTTTTTTTTTGCTGTTGTTATTCCTGTGTTGTTTAGTTGTGTTTGCGTGCTGTTCCTGCATTAAGCCCGTGTTGGCTGAGGACCGAGGATTTAGACACGTAAGCCTTCAGGGGGAATGCGAAGGATGGGACGGCTGTATATAACACTGGGTTATGGAGATGATGATAAGAATTATGGCTTGTTTTGGATTCCTCCAGTGATGTCTCCCTCCCCCTTACACCCCTACACCCCTTACCCCCTTACCCCCTTACTGCCACACGTGACGAGGCAAGATTTATGGAGGAACAACGACCGAGAATGGAAAGGATTTGGTTATCGCATAAAGGCGTGTGGGAGAGGCAAGATCTGATTATATGGCAGTGCTGTAAACTTTCCCCGACGATTTGAATGAATTGTTATTATGTGAATAAAACCGTCGCAAACATAGGAAAACAATTTGGATGAGGAATCTGGGGTGTTGTCTCGGTAAACAAAAGCCGTCTGGCTCTAAATACCGCATTAAGCCGTCATCCACTTCAGCTTTCAATTGATTTCCTTACAGTTTCTCTTCCAGCTTTCGGATCAGCGCACCCCGCGATTTCCAAATGGGCCAAGGCCTCTTTCAAATCACAGAGAAAAGCTGGTAGACTATGAGGGATAAACTGGGGAGCTGTGTGTAGCCTGTGTGTGGGGGGGGGGGGGTCTTTGTTAATGATATACCAGGGGCTCAGTTCACTTTTCACACTGTCTTGGTGGGACCTTCGTGAGCGCAGTTGCATCTGTCTGTAATCCATCAAGCGTCGGGCGCATACCTGCGGGAACTCGATGATGGCCTTGGTATGAGGTAATGCTATACGGCTAGCTGGACCGGTTGTGGTTGGGTCGTGTGGTTTTGGGAGGGGGGACAGGGGGGACAGGGTACCAGGGGGGGGGGGGCGGTGAGGGATGACAAGATGTTAACCTCTTTCAAGCCCGTCAGCCAATAAGGTGACGGCAGATTTAACCTTCGACTAAACAACTGCTGCTCTCTGAAAAACAAGAGGAGAGACTGATGGATGAACGGTGAGGGCGAGAGGTCGGTTTCACAGCAGGTTTGAGACCACGACAAAACGCTTAGCAACCGCCACTCAAGCAGAGAATGTTTACCTTCAAATACAGAAAAAATAACCATCTGTATACAATCTCCACACTGTGTATGTGTGTCAAAGCTGAACTGTTGTGGTGTCTTAATCAGTCAAACTCAACTGAGTTTATTTAGACAACTGACGATGTCCTCACTTCCTATTTCCCACATTTTACTTTTCAATCCTTTGAAACAATTTTTCCACTCCTCAAAGAGACATCAAGGGACTTCTAAATATCTGAGAAACAGTCTAATTTTTCCTCTGATGATCATAAATCACCTGTTACAGCAAACGAGACCACCAGCAAAAAGAATGCTATTTTTATATCGTTATTATGAATGCCTTTGCTTGGGTCTGAATCCCTGCCAAGTCAGACAAAACGATTTATGGCAGGCAGAAAAGCCTGTGTTAATGAATGCTACTAAATCAATGTTTGCTTTACTTCACCATCGTCATATTACCATTATTAATCTGATAGTCACATATGAGTACATAACCTCATCGCAATGCCCCAGTTCTTAAGGACAGCTGGTTGTAAAAACACTGCCGCTTTTGTCCAAAGGAGGCACTAGAATCAACAAAAACCTATAGTTCCATGTAGCCACTTTAGGCAATAAGTATGTCAATCTTTTTTTTCTAAGGAAGGGAATTAGACTGCGATAAACCACTAAACACAAGTCTAGTATTAAATATGTAGTTTTAATTTTCTCTCAGTCTGATGCACATAAAACTTATTTTAAAATTAAAAAGTTAGCCACCCTTCCTACAGGCTAATTGAGGACACATAAATATGATTCAATGGTACAAAAATCACTAAACTACAGAGAAGAAAGTGGAGTAGTCTGTTGGAAATACACAGCAGCACTGCGGATAATTGTTTTAATTTGTCCTAGGAAAGTATCTTTGTTTGGGAAAAGTAATGTGAAAAAACTATGCATTTCTGCTCTGCTACAGGGCTGTACTGTACTGAGAGTTTCTTTGATTTGTTTCCCTGTAAAACGTTCTTGCACCTGTTGAATTCTGCTAGGAAGCAAACATTTCTGCTGGAGTGAAAACAGCTGAGAGGTGTGATGATTTCAGTTTTTTTTTTTAAATAATTCACAGCAAATCAGCAAATCAGCCCTACGAAGTTTTTTTTAACAGTTATTCGATTAAGTTTTTTTTAAGTTACTTTATTTGTCAATTTACACAAGGAACTTCGAAATGTCTTCTTCGCTTCTCCCCTCTCAAGTTACCACACTCCAGAGGGGGTCAGAGCGCAGGGTCAGCCATCGTACAGCGCCCCTGGAGCAGTTTGGGGTTAAGTGTCTTGCTCAAGGACACAATGGCAGAGATGGTGGGCACCATAGATGCATATTAAGTGCCTTTGTGTGTCTTGAAGGACGCTATATAAAACCAAGATTTTATAACTATTATTATTACTTCTACTAAACAGCTTTTGACAGCATTTGATATATTTCTGAAGTGGACTAGTTTGATCTGAGTCATTGTTAAGGTATGTTGTTGGTGAAATTGACCCCTGCTCTGCCTAAACGGGGTGGTGTTGGTAGGGAGGGATGTGTGGTTAGAGAGGCAAGGCTCCTGGCAGTATCACTGTTAATTAAAAATGTGTGGTTGTTATTGTTGCTGCACACCCTTAGCAATGGAGCAGTGCCAAGAAACGCCCTGGCAGCCTGCGACTGTCAGCATCAACACTGGGGAACAACAAGGTCTTATTATCACGCAACTGGCTCCTTGTAAAGAGCCCATTGGTTCATCAGACAAAATCAGTCAACAAGCTGTGACAATGAATACGTATATTTGATAGTTAAGACAAGAAATTGCAGACAAAAATCACTATTTTCTCACAAGTAATTTTTGAGATTTTTTAGCTATTTTGGCAATTATCTTAACATTAGTTTTTTTTTCAAAACTATGAACCAAATAACTCAACTTCGAAAGCACTTACATCAACTTAACTTTCCATAATCGTTCTTACCACTATTCTGAAGGTTATTGCCTACAGAAGAATTTGTTCATGTGTTGTCAACTGTCTAGTTTATGATACATTTTGTTCTTAAAAAACATGCGAGAAATACATTTTTAAAGACCTGTATGTATTTTTTGATTTATAATAATAAATAATGTGCGTATTCATTTCAAACACTTCTGAAACATTGTAATACGACAAAATATTCTTTTAATACCATCAATCAACTGGCAAAAATGTATAATTTAATCTACTAGTTAAAAATGACACCCTATTCACCTGCAGTGTCTGGCCTTAAATGGGTGACCTAACTAGGTGCTTATGAAGTGGCCTGGACACACGCACACCCTTTCCATTCTTAGATGCGTCTTTCCCTTTTCCATGGACCCAGCTAGACCACAGCGGGCGCCCCCCTAAACACTTGAGGAAACTATTCTTGTGTCTTGTTTATTGGGACGCGTGCTTCACCGAAATCCCCATAGGCTCCAAGCGTCCCGAATCGGGCCTTCAAACCAACCGTTGGAAAAGCTAAGGCGCCACTCGAATCTATTACCAGCTGATAGACAGGGTCAGGGAGGTGTGTGTGTAGGGGGGGGGTCTCCACACCGTAAAGAAAGTTGCGATGAAGTTCACGATAGGGGCAAGTAAGTACCTACCATTTGGGGATAGGGTTGGAAACACAAGCACACAAGGAGCCGTGGGAGAAGTATAGTAATGTGGTGTGGGGAACATGATATGGGTGATGTCAGGTCAAGGGATGGGCGACACATTGGTGAGATGTGACCGAATGTAAGGGATGGAATTACCAGCAAAATGGAAAAGGAATTTTAAAAACTTGCTCTGTGTAGTGGAAAGATTTCGGGTTCCGACAAATGCTATTTAGGAGTATGTTTGAACACACGTCAACGTTGGTATTATACATTAGTCAGCGATTCTGGAGAACATTTGGTATCGTCATCAAAGTCACTTTTTTGTGAATATCTGGTGTTAATACACAGCCTAGGCTCTGTAAACTGGGATGTAACCCAATTGTATGTTGTAAACGGGGCTGCAACGTAGGTAGCAAAGTTCCAGTTTACAGAGCCTAGTGTTGTATTAACACAGTACGGACATGTAGCAAATTCACTCAGCTGAGATATTCACGGATTCGGACAAAACAAAGTAATTTTGAAAGCAAACGTTGTCTATCAGAATCGCTGACTCCACCTTTAAAGACAGTGTTTATTCTCAGCGAAATGCATTTTTTGAACTTCTTCTAGTGGAGTTCTATAAGCAGACAAACTGTGTGTGACGCCTCTGAAATACACAAGAAAACAAATCAAGGTAGTTTTGAATTCTCCACACAATAGCAGCTGTGTCATGAAGTTTCTTGTGGATATTGTGGAGCGTATAAAGATGGATGCCAGCGGAGGAGATGGTGCGACTGAATCAGGGTCAAATAGATTATGTGTCTGAGGCGCAGAGATACGACACTAGGTAGTTACACCTGACATGGCAGCGGCGCCCCTAACAAATCATCTCGGGCTCATCTCTCCTCTTTTATCCCTATCTCCCACCCTATCTCCTTTCCCCTCTCTGTCCCTCTCTCTCTCTACCTCCTTCTCTCTCTCTCTCGCTCTCTCTCTCGCTCTCCCTTCTTCTATCTATCGCCCTCTCTCTCCGTCTTTCCCTCTCTCTCTCCCTCCCTCCCTCTCTCTCCTCTCTCTCTCCCTCTCTCCTTCTATCCCTCCCTCTCTCTCTCCCCTCTCTCACTCCCTCTCTCTCTCCCTCTCTCTCTGTCTCGCTCTCCCTCACTCTCCTCCTCCCTCTCTTCCTCACCCTCTCTCCCTCCCTCCCTCTCCCTCTCCCCCTCTCTCTCCCCCTCCCTCTGTCCCTCTCTCTCTCCCTCTCCCTCCCTCCCTCTCTCTCTCCCTCCCACTCTCTCCCTCCCTCTTCCTCTCCCTCTCTCCCTCCCTCCCTCTCTCTCTCCCCCTCTCTCTCCCCCTCCCTCTGTCCCTCTCTCCCTCCCTCTCTCTCTCTCCCCCTCTCTCTCTCTCTATGCGTTCATTCGTTCCTCAGGTTTCGAGGCCAACAGCTGATTTAAGGGCCTCGGAGTTCACGCTCGACTGATGCAAACATTAGGACATACAGCGCAGGCCCTGTCGACTTTAATGTCACATATTACAGTGTTGTATCAATGATGGTGTGTGTGATTGATGACGCCATGCGGGAGGGAATCTCATATTTGCATTTTTATGGTTTGCAATGAAAAGGAGTTGTCAGCAAGCCGTTTACTTTCATATGTAACAACTGGTTTTCAATGGCCTTTTTTAAAGTGAATTTATTGGGCCGATTATCACTTCAGGGGTTAACGCGTATGTAGGAAAAATATGTACTTTGTATTTGTTTATTTACACTGGTAAGAAAAAAAATCTTATCTCAATTGTTTTTAGGCCAACTGATTATTTCATGTTGTAAGGATAACTGCAACATTTACGTCAACTAATTATCTTTTGTTGAGATATTTTTTTTCAATTAGCAGCAGTCAGGTTCACTGAGTTCATAATGTACATGTCCAGGCCTTGATATAAACACAAAGTACAAGTGCTTTGGTCTCCGGTTCAAACACCATCACGGAAGAATAATTATATGAAGCTATTAATATCCTCAATTATAACGGTGACCCTTATGTCAGACATTACTGTAAGTGTGCTGACTCCTGCCCCTGCACCAATCCTGCTTTGTTCAGCTTAATGAGACTAACACACAAGCACACACACACACACACACACACACACACACACACACACACACACACACACACACACACACACACACACACACACACACACACACACACACACACAATAAATTGCTCCCCATACGATCCATTGCCATTCTACTGTAATACAAAGCTCAATTTCCAGGCTTTTAATCTGTCCATTACTTTTGTCATGTCTTATATTTTGTTGACCAATATTAAATCAATTAAAAAGGTGAACACTAAATCCACACACATAATATTTTTTGGGTACAAATTATACATATTTAAGTCTAATATACAGTAGCCCCAGCAACACTTTGATCAAAGCAGAAAGCAACTCATGCAGAAGTGAGGGGCGAGATCATTACGACATGAGCCAGTGAAAGCTAAACCTTGTCAGGGAGCCAGTGAATGCACATTAAGAGATTACTTGACTTGATTATAAATATAAATCCGGCTCGACTTCCTTCAAGTATCTACACATGACGTTTATTAGGTCGTAAGCTTTATGACCACTAGAATAACTACATTAACCACAGATGAGGTTAATACAGTTTGAATGTACATAATGCAACATGATGCAAAAGACAGTTTCTGGCTCATTGCTATAGAAAATGTCAAAACTTTATCAAAAATGTGTAAAAAGGTCGCTACTTTCTTCTTCCCTCTTCTCAACCTTTTATAATATTTTAAGCTTTCGATTTTAGTTTTTTATAATCAGTGAGTTTTCTTTGTCACTGCTTTTAGATATGTAATTTTATTCGTTCTAAATATTTTTATAATGTGTTTGTGAGATAACTGTTGTCTAGAAAATGTTTGACAGTTGTAGCTGCCTGTCTTGGCCAGGTCTCGAACATATCTTAATGTATGTGAGGGACTTATCATAGTTAAATAAAGGTTAAATAAAAAATACAAAATCATATATATATAATGCAGTGTGCACCATCTTACCTGGCGTCTTGGGCTCAGGCATGTCTGTCTGTGTATAGAGATTCCTCTCAGAGTGTCTTCCTCCCTCCTTGTGTGTGGATCTGCCGTGCGCTTCCTCTTTCATCCCTATTTATCACCTCGATACCCCCCCTCACACACACACACACACACACACACACACACACACACACACACACACCAAGACACACACACACACACACTTACACACTTACACACACACACACACACACACACACACACACACGACCACTGCCACTTCATGGTGACTTCATCCTCCACACCCCTCAAACACAAACACACACACATGCACGCACAAACACACACACACACACACACACACACACACACACACACACACACAAGACCCCATCCAGTGGAACAAGGAAGTAAGTTGAGTGCCAGAATAGCTGGTCACTTGAAACCTTGGCATGGGGCTTCAGAGCGGCTTGGGGAAGACACACCGTGAGGGGTATATGCGGATCAAAGCCATAACCAAACAGTGTCCAGCCCTTTGGTAGACCAGCTCATTAACTCATTAGGAACCTGGTGTGTGTGTGTGTGTGTGTGTGTGTGTGTACGAGCTAGCAGGCTAACGAACCCACTGACGCTAATCACCACTGACAACTTGATGGAGTGATGGAGGGTTAGTGATTGAATCAGATCTAGGTTTTTTAAGGTGTATTTACAAAAGAGGGCAAAAAGGCTGACGTGTTATAAGATATTTCTAGTGTGAATTATAAGGGGGGGAGGGGAGTTGGGGTCAAAGAAAGGACAAGGGAATGTATTTAGTCTTTTTACTGAACAGCAGGGTCAACATATTTAGCAGAGTATATATTTTTCTAAGATTATTTTTTTGGCATTTTTATGCTTTTATGTGTCAGTTTTGGAGAGACAGGGCAGAGAGGGAAATGACATGCAGAGAACGACCACGGGCCGGATTCGAACCCGGGTCTGTTGCTTTTGAGGACTGAGCCTCTATGGGGAGGGGGGGGGGGGCGCTAACCACTACACCACGAGCGCCCCCAGCAAGCCCCCAATATCTACACTGATTTATATTTTGTTGAAGGATTTATGTGAAAAGATTGAATGTAAATCAGAACAGTTATGTCAAACACATTTTGGCTCAACGGCTCATATGCACAGGACAAGTATCAGGTGCTTGAGAGGCCATATATCAAGAATGCATGCACACGCACAAACACACACACACACACACACACACACACACACACACACACACAAAAGCAAACATCTGGCACATGCACACCCAACTTTTGTGACTAACGCAAGGTAGTTTGTGTGCGAGGTAAATGAGTGTGTGTGTGTGTGTGTGTGTGTGTGTGTGTGTGTGTGTGTGTGTGTGTGTGTGTGTGTGTGTGTGTGTGTGTGTGTGTGTGTGTGTGTGTGTGTGTGTGTGTGTGTGCGTGTGTGTGTTTGTGTGTGTGCTGGCAGTCTTTGTAACATGCCTAAACAGCACCTGATAACAATCATGTCTGCACCTCGGTTTCTAGTTTCTTATTGGTCAACTAGTCATTCTTCGGAAAATTTGAAAATGTCGATCTTAGCACTTATCCCAATTTAAAAAAAAAAATAATATTTTTGGCATAACAACAACTTATAATCATAACAGACTTTATTAGTGTATCGCCTTTCATACAAGAAGAGCAGTTTAGAATGCTTTGGATGAATGGATGGAGTGGAACACACAGCCCGGTGTCAGCAGTGATAACTCTTCATTAAGTCTCTTTGTTCCAAAGTCGAGAGCGGCTTGACAACGATGACAGCTATGTAACAATGATTGTTCTATTAAAATACTATAAATAGGATGGCTTAGAGGAAATAGGGGCCGACCTGTAACCATGAGGACGCTGGTTCGATCCCCGGCACTGGAAAGGAGGGTGTTAGTAGTAAATCTATTGGTGGCTGCTATTACATACGGTGCCACCATCTCTTCCATTGTGTCCTTGGGCAAGGCACTTAACCTCAAAACTGCTCCAGGGGCGCTGTACATGTCTATGGCTGACCCTGTGCTCTGACCCCCTCCGAAATGTGGTAACTTGAGAGGGGGATATGCAAAAAAAGAAAAACTTCAATGTGACTAATAAAGATAACTTAAGAACCATATACAGTAGGAGGAGGAGGGTCTTGGCTTCTTGATAAAGTCTAACATAAGGTCCTACCCAGTCCCCTCCCCTCCCCCCCACCACCCAAATAACTTTCACACAGTTCAACCTACAAGAAATGTGTGGATGAAAATGAGTGTCGCAGCAGCAGTGGCAGCCTGGCGTTCCGTTCCCCTCAAGGTTCTGACAATCCCATTTGTTCTGCGCGGCCCGGGCCTGTCAACGCGCGGTGTGTTTTACGGGACCAGATTCCCCCTTCGGCCAAGATGAGAGGGACGGGGTCACAGCCCGGCAGGAAAGGGGTCAATAATGCTGAGTGTGTGTATGTGTTGTGTACGTGTGTGTGTGTGTGTGTGTGTGTGTGTGTGTGTGTGTGTGTGTGTGTGTGTGTGTGTGTGTGTGTGTGTGTGTGTGTGTGTGTGTGTGTGTGTGTGTGTGTGTGTGTGTGTGTAGGGCGGAGGCGGGGCGGGGGCATGACCTCACAAGCTCCTGCAGAGTTTGTACTTCCTATACTCAACGTAGACTTGACCATAGTAAAGACACACACATGCTGATGTTAAGAACGTTAAGCCATTTATATAATACTCATAATAGATGGCCTGACCTCTATTGGTTTAGTGTAAATAAAGATGTAAGCACCGGTTAAGAGCTACCTGCAGCCAGGGCATGTCTGCCAGTGGCACCTCCGACGGTGCCCGCTGTTTCACAGCAATGTAACTCATTAACACCGCTCTCAAAACACTGTCCACCAGGGCCAGCGGTAGCCAGGGGCCAGGGTGGGCTGTGCCCACCCAATCAAAAAAAAAAAAATTTATAAAAATGTTATTTTTTTTTTTTTAGATGGAAGTCCAGACCCACTATCAGACGGACCTGTTCATTCACTGCCCAAAAAAATGTCAAATAAAACTCAGACAATTAATTAATAAAGAATATACCATTACCATGCTTTGCTTCTAATTGTATTATTGGGTGGGCAGGACAGCCTGCCTCCAAGTTACCCACCCGCTTAAAGTGGTCACTGGTCAGCAGAGCCGGCCCGAGGCATAAGCGAAATGATCGGTTGCTTAGGGTCCCGACTGCCAGGGGGCCCCCCCAATTTATTTTTTTATTTCGTTTTTTTTTTAGTTTGTGTGTTTGATATCAACATCATATTATGTAAATGTAAATTATCATACAATAAAAGGAATACAATGTTTTGATAGATAGTTAATAGCTTAATAATTGAATCAGTTCATCTGGGAGGTAATCCGAGGTTAACTGATCACGTCACGTTCAAGTCCATGGCATGCACAGTGTGTATTGATTTTATTTAAAAATATTTGAAAATGGGGCTGCCCTCACTTGCCCATGCACTGTGACTATACAGTCTATAGCCTATTTCAGCCTTGTCTGTGGAAAAAAAGATAACTGGACAACTAGAGTTCTTCTGCTTCGTTCCTCTCACTGCATTTAAATTAATTCATTATATTACAGAAAATATGTCCCGTAAAAGAAAAAGAGCACCAAGCCCATCCCAGAGGACCCTCCATATTATTTGTATATCATTTCAAATGTATATTTCTATGGAAAATCCATGTGTCTTTCTTCAATAGCTTCTAATTCATCCGACCCAGTGTCTCCAAATAATTTGTTCACACAAAATTCCTCAGATTTAGCCTCTTAATTTTCCTCTCAAAGTGCACCAGATTCATGCACTTCACTTTAAAAAGGTAAAAGAAAATCTCCCGGGGGGGCATGCCCCCGGACCCCCCTAGCAGAGTTGTGACCTCAACTGGCTACTATTTTCACCCAGCTGGACATTGGAGCCAATAGTGGAAATACTATATATCTATGTGTATAGTATATAGCTCTGGACTACCACCATCCAGGTTGCCCAGTCCCAAAGCCTTCTCTTCAATCAGCTCAGGCTGCCTACAGTTAATACTGCGATAAAAATAGATACATTATGTTGTATATAATGTATATTATATGTTATTCATAAACATTTTGGAGAAAAAAAAAGCATGCAAGAATCAAATCTCCCACACAGCAACACTCAAAGTTTATTTGCATATTGTGTTCTACACAATTCACAGTAAATGTGCCAAAAATCAGACGCAGAGATCATACAAGGGTAAAAAATTTCGGCTTGCGTGCTCTGCGCGCGCTCGCATCTTCAGTCTCTCTGCCCAGTGTGCCCACCCAAAATTTCTACAGGCCCACCCTAATCTGACTGTCTAGAACCGGGCCTGCTGTCCACACCGTGAAATAAAATATTGCTCGCTTGACATATGACATGTAATACCATAACCTTAACCACTGTGCTGAATGCGTACAGAGCAGCACGATGTGTGTCGCGGTGACAGGCGCTGGCAAGGATTCAGTTTGAAAGGGCAACAACCAATGAGGGCCAAGTAATATGACCTAATGACTTTTCTGACCTATCGCTGGTTTTGGTCTCAGTAATGCACTCATCCACTCAGCAACATTCACGGTTAGGATGACAACAATTTAAAAAAAGGACAGAGTTTGTCGATCGTGGTTAAATTACAGAAGCAATGGTTATATTAAATAAAAAAATGTGATTAATATGGACCAATTTTCTTTTTTGTAGTAGTAGTTTCAGTAGTTACCTACACAAAAAGTAATTGAACTATTTGGAAGCTAATGCAAAATGTAGTTAAACTAAGATTTCAATTAGGGCACTGCTCCCCAACATACTTTATAATACAACAAGACAAAGACACACATGAGAGTGGTGGGACTGTGCCTTGTATCATCCTTCCTTTGATTCAAAATGACAACACACTCCACACGGGGATATTAATATAAACATCAGTGTTCAATTATGAATGGAAGCTGCTTTTAACTTTTCTTTTCTATTCTCCCGTCTGCATGTCATCACTTCTTTCTTTTTCTTTTTCAAAGGTGCACTATGCAGTTTCAGGGGTTTGTTTACATTTTCAGAGCCTGAAGATTTTAAACAAAACATATTTTCTCTACATATTCTTAGCATTGAGTAACTCTATCATTCAAAATAACATTTGTTTTAGTCACCTGGATCCAAACGTAAGACTAGAATATGTTTGTAAACCAAACATAGGGCCCTGCTGCTGTAAACAACAACAGTGAAACATTAACTTTTTCAGAAAGCTGTCTAACTTCAAACAGTGTTCCAGGGATCCAATTTTCCTATGAGAAAACTTTGTTTATTCAGTTATGAGAATATACAGTACCTTAGAAAATGTTCACTTCTCTGACACACCAAAAGTTACATAGTGCACCTTTAAATATTCATTCTGCATTCATTATCTTGCCGTCCGGAATGCGACGGCTGCCTTAACCTTGGCTATAAGACAATAAACGTTTGTGACCCTTTAATTTGGGGAGAGAAGTAACTGAGGCAGAGATTGAAGAAGGGCTATTTAAGGCCGAGTGCAACTTGATATTGGGATGTTCAAGGAGAACAAAATACCCTCTGAGGTAGATTACGAGGGGCTGTTTGAATAGGACGTAAAAGGTCCTTGACTGTGTCTGAGCCACTGGATATATATCCTAACTTTACATTTAATTCTGAGCTGAATAACCTTTTGATATATCCTTCCTGATGCATTCAAGATTAATACTGCGACTCCACACTCAAAATGGTTCTCATATTGTGGATTTAAAGGTGGATAAAGGAGACTAACTATAGGTAACCTACAGTGATCCAGAGATCGGCTGTAGAGGTTTGTCGGTGGAGTTATTTAACGCTTGCTTTAGGTAAGCCTCGCTGAAGTATAGTTAAACCAAGTGAAGCAGGTCCTCTACACCTTCACATAAGATTTCCCCCGGACTGATAGGCACCAGTTTAGAGATTACAGCTGTCAGCAGCCGCCACTGTTCACCCGCTATGAGTGCAATCTGATTGTCTTGTTTGTATGGACAAGAGTAAATTCAGCTTTTCAACTGATTTTCTTTTTGTTATGCTAGACATAAGAATACAAACACAGTGCATCTATTTTTATTTTAAAAAGTTAGGTTAAGTTATCTTTATTGGTCAAGTCACACAAGGCACATTCGCATACCCCTTCTCAAGTTACCACACTTCTGATAACATGTCTTCTTTCATACTAGTATAAATATAAGGTCCAACATTTATATGTAGGTGTTTGCTTTACTAAGCCTTGTCTGTTTGTGTCTGTATATTTCTCCAATACAACCATCTTTAACAGACTGTTTTTTTTCAATACTCTGACCAAACATCCCAACTTCTAAAAAGCACTACCCCTAATATATAAGCTAACCTTTCCATAATGATTCTTAGCACTATTCTAAAGGTTTTTACAAAAGGATTTATTCATGTGTTGTTAATTGTTGTATTACACTCTACACTTCAGGCTCAGGGAAAAAATATGCTTTCAATGTCCGACCCCAAACTCTTGCGCCATCATGCAACCACTTTTTTTAACCTTTGGACGTGTTTGGAAACATTTTTTCTTTCTCCTTTTTCACAATGCTCCAATTTATTTTCAACAATACATCGGCAGACAGGACCATGACAGAGTCTTCCTTCAAAGTGAAGGTCCCTTTTCACATAAATATACATGCTTTCATATTTGACTAAGGATAGGAAGGTGACACCGTTGTTTAGGCGCAAATGGCATTGAGTAATGGGACTGTCCTGGTAGATACAGTAATATGTCTGCATAGTTTCAAAGAGAGGACCCAGGGGAACACATACTTCAGTCACCATACGCTACAAGACACTCTGAGGGACACTGTTTAATATAGACACATGGTAACAATGATGTGTCAAAAGCCATGAAATCTATTCTAAAGGCTAAATATCCTGTTAATAAGATGAGTAAAATCAGGTGCCTTTTGGTTTAAAGGCACAGTGCTTATGGGAATTGTTGGTTTTCTATGACCTTAGAATGAGCTTTTCCTATCTACATAGGAGCGGGGCACTGAGGCCGCCATGTTTCAACAGTAGTACAGAATACACAATCTCAACATGTATGTATATATAATGCACCTGTTTCAAGACGAAGAAGAAGTTCTATAGAATAAATTAATAATACGTCTTCACATCATCACTTGATATTGTGGAAAGACTTGATGCAGTGGTGGATGATGCCATCTTTAGAAATAGATTCTTGCCCTTGAAGGCCACCGTAGCTTCTGTAAATTCTCTCTAAAGGGAGTTGTTCCCAAGGGAGCGTCCTTAAAGACCAATGGTATTATTGGTCGTGTCAATCAAGATCTTTTGGAATGGGAAGATACAGCCACTAAAACCACGTTTTCATCAAAGAGTTTTCAATGTCCCCGTGGTGTCATGTCTGGGAGTTGCTTAAATTTTGATCCCATGTTTTTGTCCTCATCTAGGACGTTCCTGTCATCATCAAATACACAAGATATTTCTGTCAGGGATTTTCTGTATTGTGGGCCAAATGTCTGTAAATAAATTACAGCGAAAAAAAAAAAAGCTAACGCCCTCCAGAGAATTGATATTGTGGAAAATCAAAAAGAGTTGAAACCAAGTTCAATGTCCCGGGAGCACACGTAGCCTTGACTTTCTGATATTCTAAACTTTCAAAGGATTAACACTGGATTTCAAAACTCCTTTTCAGCACTTTGATGCATAAACGTTGATGGTTCAAAATGATGGATGCCTTTCGCTGGTACACCACAGAGGATTTTTCGTGCATGTCAGCGGAAGCCTTCAGCCAGGAATAAGCACCGAGAAACAAATTACATCAATCACTGGTGTCAGGAAGCTGCTGTTGCTTCTCGTTCTTCCCCGCTTTGATACTTTTAAAGGTGCAGTGTGTAAAATCTGAATGTTTAGTGGCGTCTAGTGGTGAAAGTTCTAGAATGTGACACTCACCTGGTAACCCCTCTCTTTCAAAATTATTACATAAGCTACAGTGGCCTTCAAGGACCAGAAGCTATTTACTAATGATGGCATCATCTACAACTGCTTCAAGTATTTCCACAATATCAAGTGAGGTGAAGATGTATTTAGTTATGCACTCTACAGTATTTCTATATAAAAATGTGTAAGGCCATTAAGTTTGTCCATTTGTGCTACTGTAGAAACATGGCAGCGCAAAATGTCAGCCTTCCATGGAGGGTGACCCACTCCGATATAAAAGGCTCATTCTATGGTAAAAACAGAAACAACGACTTCCATTTTCAAGTGATTATACACTTATTTAAACACATTTCTGAATATTATTTTCCATGTGTACCTTGTCTGTTCTGAAAAAAAGCCAAGAAATTCTGCACACTGCACCTTTAAGTTTTGGACAGAACTCTAATCAGTGAGATCACCGACATGCTGCCCCGCTATTGTTCTGTTCAACAAAAGCTTTGGCAACTACAAACTAGTTCATTTAGTAACTGGAGACAGAATCCAATGAATGCTGCCCAGATAATCAGAATAGTGATCCATACACTCTGGTCTGGATGTGCCACATATTGTTGACTGAGCCTGTTAAGCTAAGGGAACACTGCAGATAAAGCCAGCTCTCAGTCCATGCCATAGAACCAGTAGAAAATGTGTCTAAGCAAGCCGTAGTTGAGTCCCAATTGCGTTCCCTAATACACATACCAGCATTATTTGGTGCATTCACAAAGGCGCTTCGATTCGATCACATGAGCATTTCCCCAGGACACCCACTTTATAAAATGCATATGGTCGTTAAGTTTGTCCATTCTGTGCTACTGTAGAATCATGGCGGTGCAAAATGGCGTCCTCCATGTATGGCAAGCCCCGCTCTTATGTAAATATCAAAGGCTCATTCTTATTTCCATGTGATTACACATGAATTAAAACACACTTATGCATATAACATTCCATCTCTACCAAGTCTGTTATGAAAAAATGCCCAATAAATTCTACACACTGCAGCTATAATGTTTCTGGGATGTGTGCCTTGATTCAACAGCGACTGCAGAAAGATGGAAGGAAGTGCAGCGAGAGAGAGAGGCGCTGGCTGGATTCAAATTCGGGACATTGCGATTTCGTGGTCAGCATCATAAAGCTGCGGGACGTCGGCAGGTCTCCAGCTGCATCTAATTTTACAAGGTTCCCAACCACGCTTGGGTTCAGTAGATGTGCCAATTTGAAACAACTTAGTTTAGTTTTTGAAGTCAGAGGCAAGGGATCAAACGGCCTCTAGTTTGACTGACCAAGTAAAATGTGTTTCTGCTCGGTAGTGAGCGGTCACAGTTTACCTTTTAGGTACAAAAGGTAGTGACTGGTACTGCTGTATGTACCTTCATTGGGTACTTTATATCCACAAATGTTCTACGAAACGTTTTTCGTATTTATTTTATTTCAAGGTTCCTCAACCGCAGCCTACAACTAAAAGTCAACCCTAAATACATAAAGAAACAGTAAAAATCTTCAAATCTAAGAGAAAAACACACATTGTGTCCTGATATTGTACCATTTCATTTCAACATTTAAAATATATGGCACAAATATTCACTTTTTATTGCTTGGAAACATATTGTGGCCCTCAAAACGGTTCATGCAGTTACCTTGAGGACCAATAATTAACCCTGGCGCATATGTTAGTGTTATTTGTGTTACATTAAGGCACAATGAAATTCGTTTTTCAAGTTACCACACTTCGGAGGGGGTCAGAACACAGGGTCAGCTCAGGTCTTGCTCAAGGACACAATGATAAAGATGAGAACCGTATGTAATACCAGTCACCTCACCCACTAGTGGCAGCAGTGTGATTCAGTATAGGGTGTACTGAGTCCCTAAAACGACATTTAGGTAGAAAAAGGCAGAGGCAGGTAGAACATAGATTGCTGACTACAGAATATAAAAACCTGAACAAGCCTTTTCATCACATTACATAAGTATGTGTAATTATTCAGGCTTCAGCTGACAAATGGCACTATAGAGACATTGGAAAGTGTTGGCAGTGGTGATAGGCGGTGGTGATAGGCATAGATATATATATATATGGTGATAGGAAGGTTGTTTTCTGGTCTCTTAGCAACCTCTGCTGACTGATCAAGTGTAAACGCAGTTGTACTTTAGAAACTTTTATTTTGAAGGAACAATACACTGCGGAAGTTGCAATGTTGATGTTGTACGCTTGACGCCGTCTTCCGGTACTCACTTCTGTCAAAATGGCTCGTCTATTACAGTCAAAATTAGCAGCTATTTTCACTGTTTTGTTTGCCGTATGGACGGATTTAGGTTCCTGTAATAACGGTAGAAGGGTAAGTGTGATTTTTGTTCATATAACTGCAGCATTTCCCTGCTGTTAAGCGGAAGCTGCACCTGTGCGCTATGTAATCAGCGTTAGCTCTTAGCAGCTAAATGCTAACAGTAGGTTTTGTTTTATATTCTCAGGTCGGCGACGCCTTGGACACTGAATTCAGTGGGTTCAGTGGTTTCTCGGTGCCTCTCGAGCACTCCTTTGAAGTCGGTGAGGAAGTGTTATTTTTATTATTGTGTCATTATTATGTTGTACAATATTATGTCATTCATCGCTATTAGCTGCTGAGCTAACCGTGCAGCAATGTGCTACCGTTGATAACCCCATGTAGCAGATTTAATTCCCAAATATGTCAGCATGATGTGTTTCGATGTAATGATAAATTAATTAACCTTGGTCATAATAAGTGGTGTTATTTTCCTGACTGTCACATGTAATGTAAACTGCTACAACATTTCTTTCTACATTATAGATAGGCCTATAGATATATAGACTCAGTGCTCCTACATATTCTAAAGGCCAGGACACACCAGTCCGACACGTTCCGACTACCTAAAAACTGGAGTCGCCGTTTCAGGAAGCTCCAGTCTTCCCGTCGCGGCCACAAAACACACCGAGACGACTGTTTATTTTCCGTACGCTCTGCGCTTGCGCGGGACGTAATGTCTCCACAACAGCAGGCGGCGCTAATCTGTATTGTGGCCCGAAAAAATACGAAAGCCGGAAATGATGGGACAGCTCTCTAGAGCATAAACATAGATAGAAATACGTATTTATATTTATGGACCATAAGAGCAAGCAGAGAGTGTCGTGCATGGTGTCGAGCAGTCAACAAGGGTTGATGCATGTGAGTACTCGCAAAACGAAACGAACAAACACATTAAAACGATGGCTAGCTGTTGTTAGCTGTTTGTGCTACCCGCCTCACTTCCGGGCTTCACTGATTCGCTAGCCCTCCACCAATCAAATTGCTCCAAATGAAAGACGGTCGGCCGCCGATTGAACATGTTCAATCGGCGCAAAAAAGCCGACGACCTCTACGTCGGCCGACGTCACGGCACACACCAAACAGATTCGTGTCCCGACCCCCTACCGACACTACGACGGCGATTATCTGGCCGGTGTGTCCTGGCCTTTAAAGCCACTACGAGTAAGTCGGCACGTTGGCGACACCTTTGAACAAAAGTGGTAGTATTTTAACGACGCCAGCTGTCGTGAAGCTGTTTTCTAGCTCGTGCAGGGAGTGCAAGATTCAAATAATCAGGAAGCAATATGGTGTGTGTCCGTGTGTTGAAAGTGTGGAGGGCACCGGACTCTTTTCGGCTCTGTGAGTCTATGGGTGACACAGCATCAACTAATGGCAGTAAGTGCTAAACACACCTGATTGCAATGAGTTGATGCATTGTCACCTCTCACGGAGCTGAACGAGTCCGTGTCCTCACACCAAGCGAATGAACGAGAGAGTTAGTTAGTTAGTTAGTATGGATCACGATGAGGTAATGTGTTTATGTTGTAAATAATGACTATTTCAGATGAATAATGGTCATCTGATGATGCTGGTGAGGCAAAGTAAACTTTGTTTTAGTAGGCTACCGCTCATTCATTTAGGAGTAAACACTGCAGTCTAGGTTCGCTGCGTGAAATTGTGTATACGTTGCTTGGAAACGCCCCCCGCCCGCCTATCACTCTCCCTTTTAGCTTTTCTTCATTGCATTTTATTTTTTTTCTTTGATGGTTCAGCCCCGTTATCAGTCATTATGAACAAACAACTGTCTCAAACAAGGCTCCCGCTCCCCTTCCCTCACCTGGAGCCATAGGCTTCTCAAATCGCGTTCCTGCGCCGCACTGAAATCTGCGACCAATATGGATATGTGACCATAGAGCATGCACGCGTGAACCGAAAATCGGACTGGGTGTAAGACCAGATCAAATGCAGTAATAAAAACTATATAAAAAAGTCTTTCTTTGCACAGATGGTCTCGTTTGCTGTTAAAGGTAATTTATGATTATGAGAGGAAACATGAGGCTGTTTAAAAGATATTTAAATGTTACTCGTTGCTGCTTTAACGTCTCTGGCAACCCTTTCTATAACATTATTAAGCAATAGCTCACGACAGGCTGTAGAATGTGCTCATTATACCACAGTTAGAGGGTGTTGTTCGGCCCTCTGATTGTCTTAAATATTATAAAACTTAGTAAAAAACAGTAAATTTAGATTTAAAAATCAGACCAGAATTGATATTAAATTGTTTCCTAAAAATCGAACTAAGGATTTAATGGATTTTTGACATTGCATTCTACAACTCAAAATAATAGTTAGCATCTATATCTATGTGTCTTGAATTTCATTGTGAGTGGCATTCAAGAAAGTCTTGAGTCTAACTGGTCTTAACAGCTGTAGTAACCTGGCAATATATATATATATATATATATATATGTATATGTATATGTATATGTATATTAACTTGATTTTATTTGCCTCTGTTCTTGGTCATTTTACCCAGAAAGCTGAATTTTTCTTTGTAAAATATGATACTAAGGTGCGCTCCTGTGGTGTAGTGAGTAGAGCTCATTTGAGGCTCGGTCCTTATCGCAGCAGACCTGGGTTCAACACACTGTAGTTTTTGCCTCCCAGTCATTCATTCATTCATTCATCTGTTATGCTCTAACTGTCTATTTCTCTTCTTGTTTTCAGATGATATAGCAAAGTTTAATGTGCGCGGCGCTCTGCTGCTGAAAGCCGGACGGGAGCCGAGTGTCTCTCTCAACCAGCACCAGCTCTCAGAGGAGGACAGAACCAAACTCAAGGTGACATATGTTCTATATGTTTTTTAAGAATTAGGAGTGTGCATGTGTACACGTGTAACCAGTTAGTAAATCAGAGCTGTTTACGAAAAAAAAACAATAAACGAAAACCTTTTTTTTCTTCTTTTAAAAAATAATAAAGTTTGGGGAAAAGGATTTCAATATGTTCTGTGGACACACATTTATAACTTTCACATCTCACTAATAACACAAACTGTTTGAGGATGATAAAAGCTCATAATCAACCAAAGACCAAAAGGCTGCAGCAAAAAGTTCAACTCACTTTCACCAGAAGGCTTTTTTACTTTAGAACTTAGTTTTATTGAATGTCTTGTTGTTTTACTTACATTTGGTGTACACACCTTATCAACACTTTGTCATAGTTCTAAGAACATTGTATTAACAGATTTCTTTCTTGTTTTTTCATTGATTCTTTGTGTCTTTAATCTGCTCTGTAAAGCCCTTTGTTTCTCAATTAAGGTTTATTATTTGTATTACAATGACAATATAGCAGCTCTCCATTAAATGCATACTAAGCGATCGTAACACTTTTTTGTCTAACTCCGCTAATATAAACTCAGAATCCGCTACATTTTGTGTGTGTGTGTGTGTGTGTGTGTGTGTGTGTGTGTGTGTGTGTGTGTGTGTGTGTGTGTGTGTGTGTGTGTGTGTGTGTGTGTGTGTGTGTGTGTGTGTGTGTGTGTGTGTGTGTGTGTGTGTGTGTGTGTGTGTGTGTGTGTGTGTGTGTGTGTGTGCTGAACAAAAGTCAGGTATTTACACACAGTAGCGGCTCTCCTAAAGCCTGACTCAGAGCCAGCAGCTGGACATGTTTATACTAACCGCGGCCAGAATGTTGTGGATTGCCCGGCCACTCGCTCTGAGCATCAACTATTAATATGGTCAGTTAGTATAAACATAAACAAACGTTCGCCAGGAGTTCACTGGAGATGCTTAGTATGCCTTTAAGCCAGGGGTGTCCAAACTTTTTTCACTGAGGGCCACATACAGAAAAATCTACGAAGGGCCGGGCCACTTTGCAAAAATAACACATTTATCAGGACATGTAGCTGCTCTGATGTTTAGTTTCATAGTGTCTTCGTAAATTGTAATCCTTCTTCACGGCAACACTTTCCTTGTACATTAAACAGACACATTCCCCCTCTTGTTTATATGCCAATGATACACACAGTGTTTTCTGCCTTTGCGTCCAATGTCCAGCAGGGGGAAAATAGTATCCAGCCGAGGTCCCGACCCTCCAAGGGAGGTCCGGGGATCTGCCCCCCCGGGAGATTTTTTAAAGTTTTTAAAGTGAAATGCATGAATCTGGTGCACTTTGAGAGGGAAATTAAGAGGCTAAATCTGAAGAATTTTGTATGAAAAAAAAATGGAGACACTGTTCAAGGTTCAAGGTATCTTTATTATCCCCGTGGGGCAAATTGCTTTGCAGCCAGCAGCAGTAAAAACAACAAACAATACTCACAAGAACATAAAGCACAGACGACAAGTCAGCAATAAATAGATGGAACAGACATACAGATAGTTAAGACTTGTTTAGGAGACCTATGGCAGCAGGGACAAAGGAGTTCTTCAGTCTGTTTGTCCTGCATCTTACCTGCGGCCCGACGGGAGCAACACAAACTGGCCGGCCAAAGGGTGGCTCTGGGCAGAAAGGAGTGAGCGGGCTTTACCGAGGGTTCGAAGGATGTGCAGTTCAGTGAGGTCGTTGAGGTTCATTCCTGCAATTTTGCTGCACACTCTCACTATACCCTGCAATCTGCTCTTGTTCTTGATGGTCAGTAGGCCATACCAACAAATAAAAGAAAAGGTCAGGACTGATTCGATTAAACAAGAATAAAACATTTTCATGAAGGTGCTGTCAACATTAAAACTCTGCAGTTTCCTATACAAGTACATGCGTTGGTGTGCCTTCTTACAGACAGCATCTACATGGAAGTCAAAGCATAACTTATCGTCAATGTTTGTGCCAAGATATTTATAGTTATGGACCAGCTCAACGGCTTGGTCCTCAATGACCAGAGGAGAGATGACCGACTGATTTTTCCGGAAATCAATCAGCATTTCCTTTGTTTTTGACACGTTGATGCCAGGGTTTTTCCTGCATTCAAAAAATGTTGGCGCCCGCCAAAGGAATTTTAGCGCCCCCCAAAGGAAAATCCTCAGCGCCAAAGTGTTTTTTTTTTTTTATATATAGATAAATAAATAAAAATCTACTTAAAACGGCTCCAAATGTGTTTCCATTTCCGCGCCATTCCAGTCATATTACTTGCAATCTCAGTTGTAAAAAAAGAAATCAGGTCGGGGATTATCGTTATTAAACTATCATTGTTCCGCTCGCCGGGGCATGCAGGCTTATACATGCAGCAAACCCTTTCAGCCGTGAGCTCCGCTCGGCCCCTCCCTCACCTGATAGTTTCGCTAACGGCTAGTCCAGAGAGTACAAGGGAGATGTTGCGCATTGCCGGGTGTTTTGAAAAACTTCTAGATGACGAGAATAAAGGTAAAACTAATTGTGTTGTCTGAAAACACTTCAGACTCGCAACAAACTAAAAAAAATTGCAAGATTTGTCACGCGCGGACACGCGAGTAACATGACATACGCGACCGAGAGACAGAGAGAGAAAGAAAAGTGATAGGCTATACGACCTGATCTGCACCTTTAAACATCCCGACCAATTTGTTTATTCACTTTAAGTCCAGTTATAGTGGTCTATGACCAAGCAATCAATGAATAAAAACACAGGAAGTTTAAAGCTCCTTAACTCCTGCCACCAAAACTGTCAACACTACAATGCAACTGCCTATCCAGCCAGCTCCATGACATAAATAAATCATGCCCTTACATTCAATGCTAGCAAAAGACGTGCCCTATCAACACCATTTACAACTGGTTATTTTTATTTTGACATATTTTTATTTAATTATTAAAAATATGTTTCACTTATTTAGCCTATTTCTATTCTCCCTGTTTTCAGTTCAATTAGGCCTTTGTTTAAAGTCCAAAGTCATGGTGTTTTTAGAAAAAAAACCTTGTTAAAAGTAAAATAAATGCATAATGTTCTTAAATCAATGATTAACTGTCTTTAATAATCGTGATAACACAATGTGATTACTCAAAATAATCATGATTATGATTTTTTTTCATAATCGAGCAGCCCTACCTTCTTCCATGGTTTAGATCAATTAAAGTATTAAACAGGTAGGCCTAGTCATTATTAGTATTTTGACTTCATATCTACAGGTTGTTGATTTCATAAGCGTCAGTGAGCTCCATGGTAACGCAGTGATTGACAGGCTGACTGAAATGCTCTTGAGCTGGACAGAAACTCCCCTCTCCCAACCCAACACCCCTCTTAAAATACACAAACCGTTTGCCTTTACTGTCGCGACCCCAAAAAAAGTCGGTCGCGAGCCTACTGACCCCCCAAAGGCCCATTCTGAGCCAGGAAAAACCCTGGATGCACATAAAAGATGAAGAGCACCAGTCAGTGAATTCCCTCACAACAGGACCATGGACAGGGTCGTCATTGCTTAACAAGGACACGATTACTGAATCATCAGCAAATTTTAAAATATGACGCCCTGTATGCTGACTAAAACACTCATTTGTGTATAAAACAAACAACAATGGTGAAAGGACACAGCCCTGAGGTGATCCAGTGGAGGAGATGACAGTGTTAGACATGACACCGTTGACCCTCACACGTTGTGGTCCGTCTGTTAAAAAGTCCATTAGCCAGGCTATTAGACCAGGATCCATGCTGTGGAAGTCCCGCAATCTTTCTGCTAAAATGTGTGGCTGTATACAGTTAAAAGCAGATGAAAAATCAACAAATAAAAGACGAGCGAAGGTCTTGGCTCCCTCTAGGTGAGTCAGGACAAGATTCAGGAGGGTGGCTAATGCGTCGTCAACACCTCTACCTGACCTGTAAGCAAACTGTAGAGGGTCCAGGTTATCTTTGACACAGGTCAGAAGTGTTCCTTTGACAATTCGCTCAAATGTCTTCATGACCAAAGAAGTTAATGCCACGGGTCTAAAATCATTCAATGATTTAGGGGATGCAGATTTGGGAACTGGGACAATGATGGAATCCTTCCAGATTGAGGGGACTTGGAGCTGGAGGGACAATGAAAATATCAAAGTAAAAATGTCTGCCAGCTGGTGAGCACAGTTCTTGAGGACTCGCCCTCCAATGCCATCCGGCCCAGGGCTTTTCCTTTCTTTCACACCCCGAAAGAGTTTAAGTACTTGCCTCTTGTCAACAACACTTTTAGGTGAAGAGGCAACATTTTTAAAAACTGACAATTCCTCACTAAAATTGCAGTTGTTAAAACGGTTATAAAAAGTGTTCAGTTCATTTGAAAGTGCCAGGTCAGATCTTCCATTCATAGTCACATGAATGGAAGTCTGTGTCAGATGAATTAGAAGCTATTGGAGAAGGACACATAGATTTTCCATGATAATATTCATTTAAAATAACATATTATGCAGGGTCCTCTGGGATGGGCTTGTTGCTCTTTTTCTTTTATGGGACATATTCCTCTGTAATATGATGAGTGTATTTAAATTATTTAAAAATTAAAAGCGCCATATTACATTATATTTTTAAAATGTGCCACGGACCAATCAATCAGTGTTTGACACCCCTGCACTAGTGGGTTAACTGAGAAATGCAAAAAAAAAATAATAATATATATATATTTTTTTTTTTCAAAGGGCCATATTACATTATATTTTTAAAATCGGCCGCGGGCCGTAGTTTGGACACCCCTGCTTTTAAGCCAACAGATGTTGCATATTGGCGTGTGTTAATTGCGCGTGCCATAGCTCCTAGATAGCAGGCTCAAACTTAACAATGTCACCTTTGTTTCTTCAGTTGGAGATGCTTCAATGTTTTACACTGTACACTCTTGCATTCAGATCTTCCCCCTTAATCTCTCATGTTTGTTTTGATCTGGTGTAAGTAGGGGTAGGTTATTTATTCCTAAATGTTGTGTGTGTGTGTGTGTGTGTGTGTGTGGGGGGTACCTACGTGTATGCCTATGTGTCTTGTAATGTCCTAATGTACTGCACTTTGACCAAACAAATTTCTCTGGGATAATAGATTTTAACTTTTTGTTGTTGTGACATGACAGGAAGTGGCTGCAGTGGACGGTCTGTACAGGATCAGAGTGCCTCGTGTTTACCTTCAGACAGACAGGCAGACGGAGAGACAGCTGGAAGGCTACCTCACCGCCTTCGTCAGAGCGGTGTGTATTTATAGTATTTATTTTCATAATCCATGCATGTTCCCACAATGAATCTGATTTAGCTGGATAACCCATATCTGTCCCCTTAAATTAAACATACATAAAAAATAAAAAAAGGTATCCATTCTGAAATGAGTGCAGCATTGCAACATGTAATTGCAGCATTATATTCATCATGTGATATAAATGTGTGTGGTATTAATTTTTTTTATTTCTTGTTTTGAATACATTTCTGAGACCCCAGAAATGCCAAACGACTGCTGCTGTAATTGTTGTGCATATGACAAATAAACACTCTTGAATCTTGAACCATGTGATTTATAAATGTGTGTTTTGGTATTAACGTCGGTGTAACTCTATATAACCCTGCTCTGCTCCTCAGTGTGCCATGGTGGAATCCCATCTGAGTGACGTCATCGCGCTCCACACAGACGTGTCCGGTTACCTCATCGGTGTTTCCATAGTGACGCTGCCCGGAGCCTGTCGCGGTGTGGAGGTGGAGGACGAGGTCGACCTGGAGGTCTTCAACACCACGTTAAGCATCATGGCGCCCGTCAACGCTCCAGGGTCAGTCAAGATATCCGCCATTTTGGATTTTCTTCTGTCCAATCTAAAGTCTAAACTACTTGATTAAGCTTGACTGCAGCTCTCTGTGCATTAGTGGAATATTCCTGGGTGGTATATCCTGTCAAAGTCAGCGATTCTGGAGAAAATTTGTTGTTCAAATAATTTGTCAAAATCAGAATGTCTGTACAGTGTGTGCGCGCTAAATAAAAACTAGGTGTTAATACACAGACAGTCTAGGCTCAGTATATGTATGTAAATAAAAGGGTCCAATCTTAGCTTTAAACATGCCCGTGTACATAGCCTAGGTGTATTAACACCTGCGCGCCCACAGTACTGACGGGTAGCTAGTTTAGGAGGAGACATTCACTGATTTTGACAAACAGTGAATTCAAGAACCATCATTCTCCCAGAATCGCTGACTCCATCTTTACGATCCTTTTTGATTCAGTTTTTATCTGCCTTAACGTAGCTGCAGCGTTACATTATTTTCCCCCAAAGGTAGAGACAAGTCTCAGAGCACTTCTTCTGCCTCTTCAGATCCACTGGGTGTTTTGGGGATTTAGTTTAAATTCAAATCACAAATCTTTTTTTTTTTTTTTCAGACCGGAGACGGCTCTGTTCCTCGAGCGCATGGAAATGGAAACGGAGAAGAAAGGGAAGAATCCACAAGAGCAGAAATCCTTCTTTGCTAAATATGTAAGTACCGTCCCTCTCTCTGAACCTGAAGGCTAGCGGGCCGGGCCTTCGGTTAATTGGGCCCTTGTGTCTGTTACCGACCGTCATATTTAATGAATACTTTAAAAAAATGCAAATTTAGCTCATCATTACTTTGCTCCACCAGTTCCACTACAACTATTTCTGTGTGTGAAACATGTTTTAAATGTATATTATAGAGATAGTGTCGAGGGCACTAGAGCATTGAAATATAAGATGTATTTATTTATTCTATTAAAATGTGCACTATGTAACTTTAGGTATGTCAGGGAATTAAATATTTTCTAAGGTCTATTCTTATTATTGAATAATCAGATCCCTGGAACACTATTTAAAGTTAGAAAAGTTACTGTTTCACTGTTGTTGTCTACAGCAGCCAGGCCCATTGTTTGGTTTACAAACATATTCTAGTCTTACATTTGGTTCCGTGTTCCTCAAAATAATTTAGTTTTGATTTATGATGATAAAATGATTAAATACTAAGAATCACATGTAGAGTAAATAGGTTGTGTTAACTAACTGCAGGCGCTGCAAATGTAAACTAATGACCCTGCATAGTGCACCTTTTTAATTTGCCAATATATGGAGGTGAAAAAGTGTAGAAATGTCTCCTTTTAAAAATATTTATCTTCAGTAAATGTCTTCAGTTTTCAGTCTTCCGTGTTCTGGAATGTTCTCAGTCAACCCGGCCTCATGTTCTGTCGCTTTGCACGTCTGTTCTCTTTCACGTTCCCTCCGTCTGGCTCTGCCGAGTGTGCCGCCGCTGACTGTGTATCTTGTGTAGGCGTGGGCCGGTATGATATTATGAGGGTATGATAACCTTAAACTAAAGTACCACGGTTTTAATGTATTGCGATTACACGTCTCAAATGGGTTATTTTGTTATTTGAAAAAATTGAAAACGGCTGAACACAATATTTTTAAACAACATATAGAATACACTGAACATGAATGAGCTTGTATGATAACATAATACAACAAATAATGTAATTGTTCTAAACAAAATGGAATAAAAGCAGTACTTTAAACCTGCAGTGTGTAGAATTTTGGGTTTTATTTCCTAGCAGATTGTGTAGAAAGTAATTATAATATCCATAAGTACATTTAATTTAGTGCATAATAGCTTAGAAAGGGTCTCATATATGTCCATATTTCTGCATATTTTGGACCAAGGCCTAGTTCCGCCATCTTGAAAGTGTCATAGTTGGAATGTCATCAGGTGCATTGTTTGAAATGTAGAATTGTTCTTGTCCTTGAAGGCCACTGTAGCTTCTGTTATTATTCTAAAGGGTTGGGGTTACCCAGGGAGCGTTGCATTCTAGAACTTTGTAGAACTTTCTTGATGATGTCATATTACACACTGCACCTTTAAGTGAGCAGCTCAACAAGGCTTTTATAGACATGCTCACTTTCTACACATGTATCTATTAGTCAAAGTTGTGATGCAGGAATATTCTCAACATTAATAAACTTGTATGTTAGAACCGTATGACAAAAAAATATATATATTTATTTTTTTAAACCTTGAATTTTTTAAACCGCAATAGACAAAGACATTTCAAAATAACACATTTGAGAGCTGTGATGGCAACACAATGATACCTTGAAAACGGCGGCCATTTTATTACACCGTCCGAATATCATGACCGGCCCACGCCTAATATCTTGCTGTGTATCTTGCTTAAGTTCAGTGAAAGGGCTGTGTGTGTGTGTGTGTGTGTGTGTGTGTGTGTGTGTGTGTGTGTGTGTGTGTGTGTGTGTGTGTGTGTGTGTGTGTGTGTGTGTGTGTGTGTGTGTGTGTGTGTGTGTGTGTGTGTGTGTGTGTGTGTGTGTGTGTGTGTGTGTGTGTGTGTGTGTGTGTGTGTGTGGTTTTGCCTGCCTGCCTGTGTGTGTGTGTGTTGACTTGGTGCTGTGCTGTGTTCCAGTGGTATTTGATTCTGGGAGGGGCAATCTTCCTGGTGGCCTCCAATGCAGCCCAGCCTCCAGCAGGGGGAGGCGGAGAGCAGAGCTGAATCCCACTCAAGTACTGTTGTCTTACTAGTGGCTCGTTCTGTCCCCCTTCCTTCCTCTGTCATTCAATAACTCATTTAACTTCTATCTAAATATTAACCCTGTGTTCCAAATCACATACTTTTGTTTTTACTATACTACACATTTCAAAGCATGCTGTTTTTTTTGTTTAGGGCAAAATGAAATTGGATTTATTAAAGGTGCTACGAGGAACTTTTAAATATTTCTGGAACAGTCTTTTTTTTCCTCGATGATCATAAATTGCATGTAACAGCTAAGAAGACCATCAGAGCAAAAAATGCTATTTTTATATATTTTTTCTTAATGCCTTTGTCATGGAAACTCTCACCCAGGTACTACTGCTGGCATAGTAAAAACACTTCTGCTTTTGTGGGGTGCAAGAATGAACACAAACTGAAAGTTCCTTGGAGCACCTTTTTAAGGCAAGGGTTCCCAGCTGTTCCCCTATTGATTTTAAAAAAATCAAGAGGTTTATTGCCAATTTTAATGACAAAACCAAAAATATTTTACACTTTGCTTGTCTGCTGTTAGAAACCTAGAAAATTAGGGTGGGTATTTTTAGCAAACTTTATTTGACATCATGTCAATTTGGGACATCCTTTTGTTCTAAATAGAATGGAAGTATGGGTATTGGAACACAGGGTATGACTCACTCAAAGTAACCCACTCCCATTGTTTCCCACTTATTCCCTCTCTTCCACTCTCATGGCTTTCTCCAGGTTCAAAACCAAATACATTATAGACTGATAAATGCACATTTTTACACAGCACTATGAATGAAGTGTTCTGATTGGTCAATCACGGTATTGTACGTTCCTTTATTTCTCTATAATGCGTTGAGCTGATAAGGATAATTCACCGGTTGACAGTTTACAGTCTACTACTCCTTCAAAAAACAATGGAATACTTTTTCAACATGACTTTGAATGTATTAGGAGAACAGGGGACTTAGGAGTCATGGTTTAGTTCTGACAAGACTCCAGTCAAGACATTTGAGTAAGTTCAGCCTTCGTAGTTATATAGTTACTGTTGCTTTGGAGGAAGTTCCGACCATAGCGGACAATTATCTTTATGACCGTTATACATATTTAATTGAGTTAGAACCCATGTAATAAGAAGGATAATGTATAGTGAGCTGGTCAATCTTGAGAAATAAAGACTGATACAAATACTTTATAGGCTTACCTCCACGCTTAACTAACGATAAACCCTAAATCTTAACTGTCTGTGTGGATCTTCTGATCAAGTGTTTGGTGTTGGACCCGGAGATTCTTTCTGTGTTTTCTCTCTCACCTGCTGCCTCGTTCACCTAATCTTTTCTTCTCTTCTGTTCAAAGAATTCAATAAATCAGGGACGACCAATCTGAAAGTTTTCTGTGATTACATTTTTAATTAGTCGCCTTGCAAGCAAACATAATCGTATTAACTTTATTTAAATGATTTTGTCGTTTACTCCAGTGGATGTACATCGTGCCTCTCGTTCTCTTCCTGATGATGTCAGGAGCTCAGGACCAATCAGGCGGCGGTAACGGCGGCGGAGCAGCCAATGGGGGAGGCCGATGATCAACACAATAACAGCTACTAATTTTTTTTTTTTTTTTGTGAACAATTATTCTATTCAACAGTTTTAAATTGCTGTACATAAATGCTATTTAATGAAGATACATTTCTGACACACTCAAGCAAGCACACACACACACACACACACACACACACTTTGCTGACGACTGCATTTTTAATACTAATGTAAAAATAAAGTATTTATTACTCGACTTAACCCTTGTTTTCTGTCACTTAAACATTTCAAACTGAGATTTAGTTGCAACACAACCATCGACATCTTTACCTGCTTATTCTAGGAGGAGTTCAAAATATCAAAACAACACACAGCTGTGGAACCAAAACGCTCCCAACCCCTGTGTCAACATACATCGCCCCGTATCCTCTTCCTTCACGTCAAGTAACTCACTCAGTCAATCGGTCGGTCGGTCTGTTTTTAGCCATTGTGTGTCCAGCTGTGAGTAATATCCTTTTTATTTTAGTGAAGGCTCAGCCACCGTCTTTCTTCAACACTTTGCTGCCCTTTGCCCCTCGTCCAGTAGACAGACAGGCAGGAAGGCAGGCAGGCCTTTCTCAGAATGACCCACGGAGTCACGCGGCGCACTCCTTCTCCCCTTGTCTCAATACGACATGAGCAATTAGGCAGTTACTCTGTCGAAGAGAAACAGGAGAGTTTGAATGGAGGGTCCCGGAGTCATCCATTTGTAAAGAGATCTGGTGCCTGTCATTTGGAAGGGCACAGGTCAGACAGTGATCAATCCCCCTATTTTGCGTTCCTGTAATTTCGCCCGTCACTCAGACCATATGCCAGCCATGGGTGTGTTCATCAATTACCTAAAAGAGCACCCCTCCTTTTATGTCACAAAGGAACGCAAGAAAAATGTCCCACGATGTCCAAACCTGATGGTGCATAAGCTTAAATACTACAGGTTAGTTAAGTTATCTTTATTAGTCAATTTACACAAGGCACATTGGAATTTGTCTTTTCACCTATCCCTTCTCAAGTTACCACCTTTCGGAGGGGGTCAGAGCGCAGGGTCAGCCATAGTACAGAGCCCCTGGTGCAGTTTTGGATTAAGTGTCTTGCTCAGGGACACAATGGTAGAGATGGTGGGCACCGTAGATGTAATACCAGCCACTACTAGTTGTACAAATAACACCCTCCTGTCAGGTGCCGGGGATCGAACCAGCGACCTCATGGTTACTGTTCTAATCTAATATCTTCTAAGCCATCCTACCACCAAGAGTCCATTAGTAGCTGTAAATTACGTCAAATACAATTATGGATGATTTGAAATGATGATTTGAAAGGATTTATTTTGCCTTGTAAACCTGTAACAGCTAATTGACAAGATATCTCCAAGTGCTTGTAAGTTTTTTTTTTTTTTTACTAGCAGTAGCAAACATACCGGCAGAAAGTGTCAGGGGCCCGCTTTGCATAGCAGCAGTTCCTCATAAATCTAAAGGGCTGTCTGTCGCTTGGAGACCACTAATGTCTGCATGACACCCCTTCCCACTTACCCCAAACCAGCCGGCTTTATTACATCTTGTGATTTAAGAGCAGTTACATGGTTTAAGTGGCACTCAGAGTTTGAAGGGCCTGTTGATTTTGTCCGGTTGTTGTCACGCTGTAAATCTCCTCACGTTAACCGGTCCGTGCGTGTTTTATTAAAGATGATCTGACGACATCTAGAGCTGCAATCTGCACTTATGACAAAATGGCTTTATCTGATTAACTTTCACAATGTTCTAATGTTAAGTTTTATTGGTTTGTTAGTTACTATTCATAACATGTAATAATTGCTTGAAAATACAAGTTGTTTTTCCCTAGCATTGTATTTTTTCCCCATTTTTTATTTAGTAACTAGCTACCTTTTATATCTATCTATCTATCTATCTATCTATTGATACTCTAAGTTCATTTATCTGACTGAATATACTTTTGTAATATCACTTTTCAAAGTAGAATTTTACTTTTATTTGAATGCCATTGCATGGTTACATTAGCTCACTCTAAAGTAAATAATCTCAACTCTTCTTCCAACACAACTAGTAACGATTTGAGTGACTGACAACCCACAAAAGTGCTTTCGTAGACTTCTGTCACTAAGTGTTTATACTCAGGAGCCAAAGACATGCAGACAAAACCCCTTGGAGGGACATAGCAGCTGCTGCCTTGTCAATCAAAACTGAGGCAAGGGAACTATATGGGCCAGTCTTTTTGACAGTCCCATATTACAACCCTACACTTATCGTACCCCCCTAGCCCGCGCACAATCATGCTAAACAACACCATAGCACTGTCATGTTAACATGTAATGAAGGAACATGATAGGGCATTGAAATGGCCCATGGGGAGCGGTATGTCACACTGGAATATAAACTTAGTGATCATTGAGTAGAACGTGTTGAGCATAGCGCCGCCTAAACACACCCAAAGGTCGCGGTACAATATACTGTTTAAGCCCCACTCACTGACAGCAGTAAGCAGCCGGTGTTGAAGTCTGTTTTCATGCCTCACACAGTACACAGCATATCTGGTATTATAGGAGCCGGTGCTAAGCGGGTAGTTAGGCCTAATTAAGATTATTCTGTTTAAATAGCACTTTCTAGTGTCAGGGAGTTATGTCCTCTTTAGTTGTTATCAATAGGGAGGTGGTCATACGCACACGTAGCTAAAGGAGCACCAAACCGAAATTCTGTATTCAAACTTAAATTTGCATCTTTCTTGCTTTTATGTGGACAACTTTAATGCAGAAGCATATAGCGATTTTACTTTTGTTAAAGCCCCTGTTAACTGTAAACCCGAATACACAAACTCCTCCTAACTGTTGTTTGTGGGAATTAGTTGCATGATAGTAAAGCATCTGGAAAGAGTTAGATCATCAGTCCAAATTAAAAATATTGTCATGTCTGGGTATTGTTTGGAACGCAACATTATGCTCGGATGTGAAGGATTTCCATGTTGTCATTTCCGATTTCCGACATTTAAGTGTTATCACCCCCATACTAGTCTGGCATGACCACTTCCGCCAGCGTCTATTTGCTTGCGGCGGCAAACTACGCAGCCCTGACGCAGCCCCCTCCTTTTCCGGTTGCTGGCTTTACCCTATTGTGATCCCCCTCAAATTCGGAAACAATTCGCTCACAGTCAACCCGTGTGCTTATGTGCAGCGCTCTCTCCACACACACACACACACACACACACACACACACAGGGTGTGAGAAGTCACATTACTGTAGACAGAAATAAAGTGTGGCAATACTTAATAATATTGGCGGCGGTGGTCCGGGACACAGCCTAGCTTAGCTGTCCAACTTCATTGTACAACTACCCCCGGGCAGAAATACCCTCATAAACTCTGGAAAATGAAGCGTGGGGGTTTGAATTGAGCACCGGACCTTATAACCAGCTAGATTAAGATCCGCCGTTCCCTTTCTTTGGTGAATTAGGGACTAAGCAGCGGTGTTTTAGCGACGGGGAAAGATTCCAACGGCTTCCACTATCACCTAGCAACTCTTACGGCTACTTGCTGCAGTTGGTGTAGTGCTCACAACGTCAAAACCCTGTTCTGCCTGTAAACAGACGGACTACGGCTCTGACTACAGCGATAGGAGGTGGTGACATAAGTTCTCGAATGCTAAAAATTCTACTCGACCGCCGTAGCCCTGCCTCTCAACCACCGATGATAATGTTACCAGAGATAACACTACGTGGCTAGTTAACGCTGGTTAAGTTATCCCGTGAGCTCCTCGGGGGCTAAAATGTATGGTGTCTTGACATGCTGGTTAGAAAGCAACACACTATGTATATTCCTTTTGTCTTTAATATTTTTTGTGTGGCGTTTGCGGGTTTAGCCATTTCTCTGACAGTCTCTGGACGTGAAGACGTTCCATCAAAATAAATCCCCCCCGGCACTATTTTGCAGGACACCGCTGCTGCTTCCCGGGGTTAGCCCCGCCCTAGATGATTGTGATTGGTTTAAACAAATACAAACAGGCTAGCCCAGTTTCCCCCGGTTTCCCCACCCGAATAGACGGCTCTAAACAGAGTGCTTCCAGACCATACTACTTGCTGTAGTTTGGTCTGGCTTTGCGAGACTACCCCCATACCCACTACGGCTATTTAGTTTTGCAACAGACTTATCGCAAGAAGTGTAGCAAAAGTTATGTGATGCGCGAGAGCACACACACACACGTGAAGTTGGATGGACCAATATATGAATGTGTAAATATCAATATTACACAGATTTGTGACGATATTTTCCCCTACATGTACCTAAATATTTTACACAAGGTGAAAATATATGCATACAAGTTCAGATTTTTGTTCTACAAGTTCTCGCATTTATTCTACAATTTCACATGCCAGGTATAACATTGCTCTCACATTTCACTCCATATTAACCCTCATTTTATAGGAGCATATAAAGGCCACAGAGTCCATCAAATCATTCCTATTGCATCGGTGCTTCTTTTCATTCACAAGAACTGCTGAGTGGCTCGAGTTACCGCTAAGCTACGGCCTGCCTATTAGCTTCAGGTTGTCAGGTTTCTTTAAGGATTATACAGTGCAGTAAGTATCACACTAGGGTGAGTGGTGAGGGTGTGTCTAATCGCTGGTTAAGTGTCGACCCCCCTGAGGCCTTAGTGATATCGGTAAGTGTTTAAAACGGTTTCTATTCACCAAAAGGTTATCAGGTACCTGACAGGGAATAAAAGGGTTAATGCCCCAGGCTCGATACACTTCCCTACTGCTGGCTGTTGGGGAACACAGATTAACATGGGTATTCAGGCCTTATACTATATAGGGAACACAGGCAGACTGCACCCTCTTTCGACAAAACAGAATATAAAGGAAACCACTGGCAACACAAAAAGACACTTTAAAAGTAAACAGGTAAAGTAGCTGAGAAAAAAAAATTCAATTGAATAAACAGGGGAAATGCAAATTGCCATCCAGGTGCAGTGTAAGATATAAAGACCCAAATGAAGGCTTTGGCAAACGGAAAGCTTTGCAACTTAACGTCAGAGAACAAAGAGTCGGATCCTACCTCAGGTTCTCTAAGAGACTGATACTGTATGTGTGATGCACAGGACAGGAAAGCTGCTTCTACTTAAAGGTGGAATCAGCTATTCTGCTTGTTGTCAAAATCTCTTTCTGAGAAAATTAGAGAATATCTCCTCACAATTGGCTATATGTCTGTATTGTTTGTGTGTGTGTGTGTGTGTGTGTGTGTGTGTGTGTGTGTGTGTGTGTGTGTGTGTGTGTGTGTGTGTGTGTGCTAAAACAAATGTGGTGTGTACTAAACACAGCCTAAGCTCTGTAAACTAATATGTAAACAAAGGCTAAACAAAGAGGGCCCAACGTAGCTAGCAACATGACCGTTTACAGAGCCTATAAACACCAGATTTATTTTCAGCGCGCAGACAAATGGACAGGTAGCAGATCGTGAGGAGATATTCACCGATTTTGACAAAATATTTTTTGACAACTAGCGTTCTCCAGAATCGCTGACTTCACTACTACACCTTATAGTTTGTCTATGCCTCGTATAAGCACACCTGTCCCAGATGAATTGATATCTAGACGCTTTCCTAAAATTGTAGCCAATTAACTGACTGATTTACAACAGTGTTTTTTTCTAAATGAAGTCTTTGGCGCACGGTGCAACAGAAGATGAGTTCCACTTTGGTTAATTGACTTGTTGTCTGATTTACTTGTGAAGACAGGATGAGTAGCTTCTTGCCTCATAAAAACAAAGGGTTATTATACGTTTTATAGCCAGAGGAAAGAGTTTTACAATTCTTTTGAACATTTCAGCAAAAGAACTAATTAAAATAAATGAATTTACAGGTTCTGAATGTGCAGCTCTACTGTACTTAATTAAGAAGATGGCTACCTGATGTTCTTTTAGCTACTTGCTATTTTATTCTTGTACATTAGTTTAATTCACTGCAAATCATTTCAGTGACTATAGATAGATAGATAGATAGATAGATATGGATATGCCATACCTGAGCGTGAATGCATGTTGCTAGCTATGGTAGGCCCCCTTTGTTTGCTTACCAGTTTACAGAGCCTAGGCTTTGTGTTAAGACCATATTTTTTTCAGCACACACCCAGTATGGACAGGTAGTGGATTGTAAGGAGATATTCAATTTTGGCAAAAACTGATTCTGACAACAAGCGTTCTCTAGAATCACTGACTCAACCTTTAAGCCCCAAACATTTGTCCATGTGTGTTAAATATGTGCGTGTTTGACTAAACCCCCTGGCAAAGGAAATACTATTGTCTATTTAAATTTGTTTCACATGTTATGTTTGAAACAGAGTACTATCTGCAAGGATGCACTGAATATTTCTCAGTGCTGTTCAACAAGATCGCCAGGAGATGTCAGCAAATATCTACAGTAAGTAGAACTCAGTACAATACATTAAATGCCTGGGTCAAAAATACAAGGTTACATATTGTTACTTAAAAGAGCTGTTTCTCCACTATGCAACAGAAAGCCTTGAGATGGTTCATTTATAGTATGTTTAAAGTTAGTCCCAGGGCCATAGTGTACTATAGTCCTAAGAAAGTATAGAAAAGATGAATATAAATGTTAGTTATTTGTTGTAGGAAACTGCAGCTGAATAGGGTAAACGTGTATACAGGTGAAACTCGAAAAATTAGAATATTGTGCAAAAGTTCATTTATTTCAGTAATTCAACCTAAATGGTGAAACTAATATATGATACAGACTCATTACATTCAAAGTGAGATATTTCAAGCCTTTATTTGTTATAATTGTGATTATTATGGCTTACAGCTTATGAAAACCCCAAATTCAAAATCTCAGAAAATTAGAATATTACATAAAATCAATAAAAAAAGGATTTTAAATACAGAAATGTCGGCCCTCTAGAAAGTATAATCATGCATATGTACTAAGTATTTGGTTTGGGCCCCTTTTGCATGAATGATTGCCTAAATGCATTGTGGCATGGATGCTATCAGCTTGTGGCACTGCTGAGGTGTTATGGAAGCCCAGGTTGCTTTGATAGAGGCCTTCAGCTCGTCTGTAGTGTTGGGTCTGGTGTGTCTCTTCTGCCTCTTGACAATACTCCATAGTTTCTCTATTGGGTTCAGGTCAGGAGAGTTGTCTGGCCAATCAACACAGTAATACCATGGTCAGTCAACCAGTTACTTGTGGTTTTGGCACTGTGGACAGGTGTCAAGTCTTACTGTGAAAAAGTAATTCAGCATGTCCATAACGCTTGTCAACAGACAGGAGCATGAAGTGCTCTAAAATCTTCTGGTAGACAGCTGTGGTGACTTTGGACTTGATAACACAGTGGACCAACACCATCAGATGACATGGTGCCTCAAATCATCACTGACTGTTGAAACTTGACAGTGGTCTTCAAGCCCTTTGGATTTTGTGCCCCTCCACTCTTCCTCTAGACTGTGGGACCTTGATTTCCAAATGAAACGCAACATTTAATTTGGATCAGTGATGATTTGAGGTACCATGTCATCTGCTGCTGTTAGTCCACTGTGTTATCAAGTCCAAAGTCACCACAGCCATCTGCCAGAAGATTTTAGAGCACTTCATGCTTCTGTCTGTTGACAAGCTTTAATGTGATGACAATTTCCATTTCCAGCTAGACTTTATGGTACTGCCCACAGTACCATAAACCACTGGTAACTGGTTGACTGACCATGGTATTACTGTGCATGAATTGCCAGACAACTCTCCTGACCTGAACTCCATAGAGAAACTATGGACTATTGTCAAGAGGAAGATGATACACACCAGACCCAACAATACAGAGGAGCTGAAGGCCACTATCAAAGCAACCTGGGCTTCCATAACACCTCAGCAGTGCCACAGATTGATAGCATCCATGCCACGCTGCAATGAGGCAATAATTCATGCAAAGGGGGCCCAAACCAAGTACTTAGTACATATGCATGATTATACTTTCTAGAGGGCCGACATTTCTGTATTTAAAAACCTTTTTTTATTGATTTTATGTAATATTATAATTTTCTGAGATTTTGAATTTGGGGTTTTTATCAACTGTAAGCCATAATAATCACAATTATAACAAATAAAGGCTTCACATATCTCACTTTGCATGTAATGAGTCTGTATAAGATATTATTTTCACCTTTTATAGTTGAATTACTGAAATAAATGAACTTTTGCACGATATTCTAATTTTTCGAGTTTCACCTGTATATCATCATGAAACTTTGCAGGTGAATTGCTTAGAATGCAAATTATTTATACTTTTGCATTTCCTTTCAAAACCACACTATTATATACAGGCCTTGTAATGTGTTTCGGAGGCGAAATAGCCAATAATCCCCAAAATGACAAGTTCTTCAAAGGAAAATAAAACATATTTATGTCTACAGTACCTCACCTTAATACTTGAAACACTAAAAACATATTTTCAGTATCCCCCCCTCCCCTATACACACACACACACACACACACACACACACACACACACACACACACACACACACACACACACACACACACTCCCCTACACTCCCCTTCACTTGCCTTCACTTGCCCACTGCCTCCAAAACCTCATTCAGCTGACAACAGGAGCATATTGTAATTACTGCAGTAGCTACCAGCATGCTAACCTAACCTGCAGTCAAAATCAACACAGTACACCAGTCAGTGGCAGCTATAGCCTGTACTTGCAACCCATCGCAATACACAGTTTTTCTCTCTAAGTCCACAATAGCATCATGTCTATATTCCCCCGTGGCCCATCCAGCCAGTCAGCCCAGCACACCGCTCAGAGAGAGGCTTCACAGCTTGTCAAACTCAGAAAACCTCCCTCTGAAACAATACAACGCAACATAGCAATTTAACCCAGAATGTCGAGGGAGGGGGCAACTAGCTGTGGGCTGAGAAAATAATTATACCAAAAATGTTGAATTAATAAAGGAATACTTCACCCATACGGAATAGACGTTCTATCATTATTAAATCGCTATTAATGAATATAATGAATGAGCTTTTCCTTGTACAGTTGTTTATTTGAAGGAGGGTTTGTGCCCAAGGCCAAACATTAATCCTGCCATGCCTACACACATAAAACAGATGTGTTTTTTATTCTGACAGAGCTATATACATGGTCAAATTAAAAATTAGAATTTGATTTTTCGTTATTTCAGAATAGACTTGGAAGAAATGGAATAGTATATTCAGAAGTGATTTGATTAGTGTATAATTGCTCGGAAATAAAAGTTGTGGTTTCTTTTATGATCTTAGAATGAGCCTTTTATATATACATAGGAACGGGGCAATCTACATGGAGGCCGCCATGTTGCACTGCCATGATTCTACAGTAGCACAGAATGGACAAACTTAACGGCCTTGCACGTTTTTATACATAGTGGGCGTCTTGGGGAAATGCACCTGTTGGAAGACCAAGAAGAAGAAGTACTATAGAATAAATAACTAAATACATCTTCACCTTATCACTTGATATTGTGGAAAGACTTGAGGCAGTGGTGGATGATGCCATCTTTAGTAACTAGAGCTTCTTGTCCTTGAAGGCCACCGGAGCTTCTGTTATTATTCGAAAAGGCAGGGGTTAGCAAGGGAGCGTTGCAATCTTTCACAAGATGCCACTCATATTGAGATATTACACACTGTACCTTTAAATGGACAGAATGGATCATAAACGTGAGAGAGTGTGTGTGTGTGTGTGTGTGTGTGTGTGTGTGCGTCTGCGTCAAGACACTCTTTCTTTGTAACTCTTCTGCTCAGAGGGTTGGCCTATACTGTGTCTTTTCGTCCTTTGAACTCCAACACACACACACACACACACACACACACACACACACACACACAAACACATCGCCAGGGGAGCAGTTGCCAAGCAATTACAGAAAGATAGCTCTCTGGGTGTGTTCCTCTGAAAGACCAGTCAATGTTATTATCTTTTTCTTTTTTTTTGTTTGGTCAGTGAATGACGCAGTAAAATATGAATGAGCAATATGGACGGTACATTTTTCTAATCTAAACCCCAGAGGCAGAGTTAAAATCTTTATTTATTTTTTAAACGGATTAGTTTTGCAAACAGACCTAAACCTAAATGTAGAATTTGGAACATGTATTTATACTGGTATGAAGGAAGACATGTTATGGAAGTAAAATAACCAAGAATCTCAAAACTGACCAGTGCTTGACAAACCTATATTGTTTCGCCTGCAGTGTCTCTCTAAAGAATGGGAGTAAAAATCAATTGTGTTTCTCTTCATAACTCACTAACTTCTTCAGAGTCAATAGAAAACGCCCCAGAGAATACTATCCAAGCCTTCCCAAATACTCTGTGTGTGTGTGTGTGTGTGTGTGTGTGTGTGTGTGTGTGTGTGTGTGTGTGTGTGTGTGTGTGTGTGTGTGTGTGTGTGTGTGTGTGTGTGTGTGTGTGTGTGTGCAGAGTGTTTCAGTGTGTGAGCATGCTGGCTGGCTATGATTACCTGTTGTGCGCGGACCATCTGGCCCCTCAGCCTCCCCAGCTGGGTACCGAAGGTCAGGAGACGGATTGTCTTTGAATGCACCACCTGGGCCCCACACACAGTGAGCACGGAGGCACAGACTTCTCATTCATATTTTATTATGAAATTCACTGACCAAACAAAAAAATTAAATTGGAAAAAAAGCATTGGATTTTTTTTTTTATGAAAAGAGGTAGTATCTAAAATCTGTTCTGTAAACACTTTGGACTTATATATTGTTATTAAACTTTGCCATTGTATTACTTATTCATTATATTTAGTATTACACATTTCTCAGGAATGTTACATTTCCTTCAAACACAAAAATCTTTATGTTGGATAAAGCCAAAGTTAACATCTTTTTACATGTTTTACATTTTAAAGCACCGATTTAGGATACATCCTTTTTAAAAGTTTTTTTTTTAATCAAAAAATCTGAAAATAAGCCAGTGCTTGAAAAACCAATGTTTTCGCCTTGCAGTGTCTCACCTTATATCAGGAACACATATTTTAAAGTTAATTTAGTTTTCAACTTTAGTTCAATTTTTGAAAAAATGAATTGCAACTGAAAGGGAAGCTAATGAACGCAGAGTTTAAAGTAGCCGTGATCGATACATATATTTGAATAACAATCTATCAAATGTCAATGGGGAAAACAACAGTGCGACAATGTTAAAAATGGCCTCCCTCCCAGTGACGAACCTATGGAGAATTATCTCGACTCCGCAGCCTCCCCTCGGCTTTACAGAAGCTTTGTAGAGAGTTGGAGTGCGTTGTTTATCTCGCCAGTTGCACCTTTACTAATTTGGTTCGTTCTCACTCGTGGAGTCGTTTTGGGCCGCAGCAGGCTGCCGATTGCAGAGAGAAACGCTTCTAAAGACCCACTGTGTGCCCTGTATACCTGCTCTGTTCCAAATTGCACACACACACACACACACACACAGTAACATACACAGTAACATACACACATTTACAGACACAGTAACACACACACACACACACACACACACACACACTGTTACAGACACACACACACACACACACACACACACACACACACACACAAACACAAGCATACACACACACACACACACACACACAGGTTGTGTTTGCATCACTTTCGAGGACATTACATAGACTTATATTCATTTCCTGGAGACTTGTCTAACCCTAACCCTAACCTAAACCCAAGTCTACCCTCACCCTTAAAGCAAGTATCCATACTAAAATGTAATTATTACGTTATGTGAACAAAATAGTGGCACATTTAGCTGATATACAGATAGAGATTTCCCACAGGAGTCCCAAGCTAGATATTTCCCTCTGGAGTTTTAATAAAAACAGTGCTATTGAATATTGGACTAACGTATATCCGGTGGCCGGATACACACGACTCCGAATGTATGATGATGTGCATCTGGGACTGATTGTAACTTTTATATGTCAATGAGCGACTGTTTGCTAACACGTTTTGCCATTTCAACTTAAAAGGCGAATGCTCATAACTTGTTTATTGCCTCATCCCAATGGGCAACAAAAAAAATTGCTAAAAGGTGCAGTGTATAAAAAAGATGTGCTATGAGAGTCTAGATTGCTATGCTCCATTGCTAACCCCCTCCCGTTTAGTTCGGATCATTTACAGAAGCTATGGTGGCCTTCAAGGAAGAGAAACCATTTACTAAACATGGCATCATCCACCACTGCCTCTAGACAAAAACAAGTTAAGAGGTGAAGATGTATTTATTTATTTATTCTATATTACTTTTACTTGGTCTTCCAACAGGTGCATTTCCCCAGGACGCCCACTATATATAAAAATGCACAACTCTTATTTTCAAGCGATTATACAGTCATTAAAACGCACTTGTGCATATTACATTCCATTTCTACCAAGTCTGTTCTGAAAAACAGCAATTCCCTTCACACACTGCACCTTTAGTTAAGCGTCTTTACCAGCTTATAGTCTGTTTGCTGTTTGGTATTGGGCAGGGTGTGTACAGCAGATTTATACTGAAAAAATAGCTGCCATGCTGCGATCGAAAACGTCTCTATGAGTGAAGAAAAACAGTTAAATTGTCTGGAAAAAAATACAGTCAGTTGAGAGTTGTTTTAAAGCTGTGCAGAGCGGCAAGGGGAACCGGCAGACGTGTGTGTGTGTCCGTGTGTGTGTGTGTGTGTGTGTGTGTGTGTGTGTTTGTGTGAGATAAATCCCTTCACACACAAAGGCAGCCGCTAGAAGAGATTAAAACAATGAGTGCTTTTGAAATGAAATGCTGCTGAAATATATGGAAATCATGAACAAGTAGCTGGTACACACACTGCAAAACATTATTCTTTAAACAATGAACTAGCCCCAAAAAATGCATAAAAATTCAAGGATAACACATTTTTTTCAGCTCCCTACAGATCTACCCTTTTTCTTAAAGGTTTTCCAATTGTTTTCGTTGCATGGGGAACCCAGAGCGGCCTCACCAAAATGTTCTTTTTCTTGTAAATGCCCAAATCTTGGACATCGGACATAATTCAAACGATTCCCATAACTACAGAACACGCAGTGCTCTCGTAAAACACAAGGGCAATAGAATTTGACAGTTCTGAGATAGAGCACGATGCTTTGAAAACCCTTAGCTATGCCAAAAAACTGTCTATTGCCTAAAACTCCATGGACTTTTCCTCCTCTAGTAACAATACATCTTGATAGCAGCTTTAAAGGTCCACTATGCAGTTTCAGGGGAGGGGGCATTAGTTTACATTTGCAGAGCCTGTAGTAAGTTTACAAATCATATATTTACTGCATGAAATTCTTAGTATTGAATAATTCTATTATCATAAATCCAAACTAAATTATTTTGAGAAACTTTGAACCAAAGGTATGACTAGAATATAGTTTGTAAAAAAAAAAAGTGGGCCCTGCTGCTGTCAACAACAACAACAGTGAAACACTAACTTTTCAGGAAGCTTTCAAACTTCAAAAGTGTTCCAGGGATCATATTTCCCTGTGAGGAAAGTTTGTTTATTCAGTTAGGAGAATATACCTCAGAACATTTTCACTTTTCTGACACACCCAGAGTTACATAGTGCACCTTTAAGCCTAAGGCAAGACAAGGCATTAGTCATTAGAAATGTAAGCATGTAAGAGATAATAAAACAACGAAGAGAAAATACAGGAAGACAAATTGGAAAAAACTTTAATTAAAAAAAATACAAAAAAAAAAAACGAATAAGAAGAAAAAATTGCAGGTTAAAAGTGAAACATAAAAGTCTTCAGATTTGACTTAAAGAGCTGAGAGTTGCAGCAGACCTCAGATGATGTTGGAGGGCTAATATAAGGCCCTTATAGCCGCTAGCTGCTAGCCACTAAGGGTTCACCGGAAGGCTTTACAGTTCCTGCCCATAGCACACATTGCACACAGGCCCTGCCTAGTGCCCAACCTGCCCCAGGCCAAGAGAACACATAGGTTTGGATTAAACCCCCCTAAGAGCCCGGGCCTGGCACAGTGGACTGACCTATAGTAGCTCAGTTAGCTGGAGGGGCTTTCTCTGCCAGATGCTGTGACTGTGTTTGAGTGATGGTGTTGCTGCCACAGAGAGGAAAAGGCTACGCAAGCTTCCTACACTGAATTATTAAGGTGCTGTATGTGTCTTAGACCTATCTGTTGAGTTTGGCTTGGATCATTTTTTTAAATTGATTTCTATACTAAGGCTACTAGTCTTTATTTATACATTTTTGTCCAATTTTATCAATTTTATTTGACTTTAACTACTTGGTTCTGTATTGTTGCCCCCATGTTTTCTATGCATTTGCTCAGATCCCGCACAACAACCATCTGCCACCTTCCATGAAAAGCAAAGGTATTTCATTTTCAAATGTGGTGGAGGGGTCATGGCTATTCATTTATTACGTAAAGCAGTTGCTACCTTTTTTGTGTTTTGAAAGTGCTGTTTAAATAAAGTTTGATTTGATTTGACTGAAGGTGTCTGATGAGGGAGAGAGGCAAGGAAATAACAAAACATAAAAAGGAATAAATTAAGTTTAAAAAAAAAGCCCATGGAATTAATATGAGAAATTAAAGTAGGTGGTTGTGATGGTTGACAGTTGATGGTTGAGGGGGTGTCACGACAAAGACTAATGAAGAGAATAATAAGAGAGATAGAGAGAGGGAGAGAGAAAGAGGGAGCGGGAGGGAGAGTGTGTGAGAGATAGAGAGAGAGAGATGGAGAAGGGGAGGGAGGGAGAAAGAGAGAGAGAGAGAGAGAGAGAGAGGTGGGCGATTAGTCCTTTGAGAGAGAGAGAGAGTTGTCATGGTAACAAGTGATCATGATGAGGTTGATCAGAGACGACTTTTGGTGAAAGAAAGTGAAAAACACACAAAGAAGAAAAATAACCATAATTTGGTTTGACGTTAAAATGCCGATATACAGCGACGCCATGGTTACGTAAGAGTTGGCAACGTGTGTCGGTGGAAATGTATTTTTTGTGTGGTAGTTTATTTTTACAGTTTAGAGTCTTGAAATCTTCAGGTTACAACAAACAAAGCATTTAATTTACATCAGAGTCAATCTAGTCCCGGGAGAAATATAATTTTTTAATTAAATATTTGAAGGCGGTTTTCATAAATTAAGTGGGTTGTTTGTGTTTCTCTTTACTGCAAAATGATAAGGCAGCGTGTCCAATCTGATGATAATATATTGACACACATACTTTGTTTACTTTTGTAGAGTTACAGGATGCCTGCAGTGTCTGTATTGGGATCACAACAGCTTTCTGAACCATGGTCTAAATGGTCCTATGCGTGACCTCTAACATGATTTGATTTGATTTATTTGCTGATGAATAAAAACAACAAAAAATATGCAGCACAAATAAAAAGTGTATAGATGTATACATACAAAGGCAAATTGAAAAAAAAAATGACATGTATAATATTAATTTGCAGCAACACATACATTATGTTGTAATAGGAATATAATGCAGCACATATTTTGCTTCTAATAACAGCACCCACAATGTAACTTTAACTTAAAAGTTCAAGTATAACCTATTGTACCTTGACATGTTTCGACTGCTAAAATCCCTGCAGTCTTCAGTTGAGGTGTACCGGGAAAATCGCAAGAGAAAGTAACACTAGTCTGTTCACATGCATATTTAAAGGTGGGCTCAGTGATTCTGGAGAGTGTTTTGTGGGCCCCCTTTGTTTACATACCAGTTTGCAGAGCATAGGCTGGTGGCAGTAATTCAATCGATAACACACAACATTTCTCCCCAAATTCTAAATCAAAATATTGTTATTCAGAGCATTTCCTTTAACTAATATAGGGCTTCAGATTTAAAGGAGCTGTTTTGTTGTTTGGTGATTAATAATGCGTTGCCATGTTGACTAAGGGTTGAGACGTTATGATGAGTTAATGCTCTGAATCCAGTGTTGCTCATGTCAACGCGTTCACATACATCACACGGTGCTTACTGTATTTTATTGGCCCCATTACCTCAGCAGGGTTTGTGAGACAGCTTCTGTTCTCCCACAATATACTGCATCTATGTGCCGCCATTACCGCTAGCAGATTATTAACCTTTTGATGCTGACAGCAAGACAGTCAATTGGCTCACCAAGCAAGCTGCCTCTGTCTATTGGGTAAATCAATCTTTTTGGGCTAAATTTCCATAATTTCTGCGTTATCGATTTTTTTATTTTAATTTTGTTTATTGTCTTCTCAAACAGATACAGAATAAAGGGGTCGCTGTGGTGAAGCGTGTAGGGCTGTCATCCACTGGAGTGCAGGGTCGGTGATTCGATCCCCAGTTTTCCTGCCACACGTTGAAGTGTCCCTGGGCAAAGAGACACTGAACCCTAAACTGCTCCCGATAGTTAGCTGCTATCGGTGTATGAATGTGTGTGTGACTGGGTGAATGTGTACAAATAATGTAAAAGCGCTTTGGGTCTGCTAAAAACCATGGAAAAGTGCCATACTGTGTAATTGGAGTCCATTTACCTTTTAGTAACACACAGTCCCAACAACAACACAATAACACACACGCATTATAAGTCATGTGAAGACAGTATATCTCAATATTATTTGCTTTACACAGCATAGCATAAATTTATAAAAACCATAAACATACATTACCTGTGGCCTTCACTTGACCTCTGCGAAAATTTTCATTATTGTCCATCGCAAAAATGCCAACAATATCCTCATCATAATAAATGTTACCTATGAAAAAACTAAAATTCTGGTAACGCCTTATGAGTTATAATATCCACAGTGAGAATGTACAGCTGACACAAGACCAATTTTTGCATTATAGTTTCACCTATACTTGAAATATATTAGTCCCATTCACAAACTCAAGCCTCTGTATCTCACCATAAATAGAGAAAGGGTTTGTGTCCCTTTTGGCGAAAGCAAGACAGGGGAGATAGACACAGACACGGCTGTAAGGTCTTGTCTTGGAGTGCCTTGCCAGAGGGGACAGGCGTTCAAAGTTCGCCCCCCTCCCGTGGCTCACCAAGTTTTACTCTCTGAGCAGCAACAACAAAGCCGAACATCGGTAGAACTTCTGCCAAACAAACTCCCTCTGGGCGAAAGGAAAAATACAAGGTAATGTCCAACTGAGATTTAAAGCCATCGGGATTTTTTAAATTTGAAACTTTGGCCGTAGTTTCTATAGGTTGTGATAACGCTGCTGCCCACACTCACTCATTTATTAATGAAACAATACCTAAAACCCTCATCTAAAATAGTAAAAATCAATCTTAGATAACAGAGTCGGCCGTCTAAATACGCTTTTTAAAAAATCTAAATTGAAAATAAATGTTCAGAAATATTATAAAACTTAGTTAAAAAAATGGATGTTTGACAGGACTAACTGGCAACAGTAATGGGGTTTAGTATGTGAACTGGATGTTTGACAGGACTAACTGGCAACAGTAATGGGGTTTAGTGTGTGAACTGGATGTTTGACAGGACTAACTGGCAACAGTAATGGGGTTTAGTATGTGAACTGCTGTGATTGGTGCAAAATACTTAATAAGAATGTTAAAAAAACAGAACATAGCCCACCTCATCTAAACCGAATTTCTATCAAATGTATGTACCTTAAACACCAATACCTTTAATTTGGATTGATAAATATGCCTATGACTCGATTCAGATGCTTTACTATCATGCAACTAACTTCCCAAATGACATAGTTAGAAGGATTTTGTGGACTTGGGTTTTCAGGGGCTTTAAGAATGAACAAACATCCCCCTCCCTTGATATTGTTCTTCAAGCCAAAAGCTTTGTTGAGGGGTATTCAATGACGACATTATATGAAGGGCGCTCGTGGTGTAGTGGTTAGACCCCCCCCCGCCCATAGAGGCTCAGTCCTCAGAAGCAGCAGACCACGGGTTAGAATCCGGCCTGTGGTCATTCTCTGCATGTCATTCCCCTCTCTGCCCCATTTCATCTCTCTCTCTCCAAAACTATCAGATAAAAGCATAAAAAAAGTGTCCAAAAATAATCTTTAAAACATTTTAAAGTTTAGTTTACTATTTATTTCACATAAAATTGCTATAAAAACGACGTAGTAGATTTTTTTTTTTAAATATATGTGTGGGTGTGGCAGAAACCTGTACAGGCTTATATAGTTCAAGTGTTCAAAATAATGTGTAGTTGATCACTGTCCCACTCAACAAGGCGCCTGGTCCGTCTGCTGTATTTCAGTCTATTTGTCTATTTGCCAAAGAACTTAGCGTCCCCTAACACTGGGACTCTGGCCTTTAACCACCATTCCATCTCAGGGCCAGCATGAGATCCTTGATCAATGTCAGCCCGCTGTGGCAATTCAGATACAAAACACCGTGGAATATCATTTGTCACCGGAAACTGTCACGGCCGACTGTTATCAACATGATTTTCAGAGGCGCAAAGTGGAAAAAGACTCGAGGCTCAGATATAAGATTATGTGGATTTCGATTTGATACATTTTGAGGTACAACAAGCTTAGAGGAAAACAAAGGACAAGACTTTCTCAAGGACTTAACATTATAAAAGTCAAAACAGTTATATCCTGTGTGTGTGTGTGTGTGTGTGTGTGTGTTAGTGTATTGTGTATCCAATGAGCAAAGTCATGAGATAGCGCCTTTTATTTTGACCTTAAAGAGAATACGAGGAACGTTCAAATATTTATGAAACAACCTAATTTTTCAAGCTTTCGTATTTCCTAAAACAATATAATGTATTGCCAATTAACCTTTAACAAATCTTATGACTTTGCTTTTCATGTCATTCTTAAAGGAGAAGTAAGTTATATGGTCTTTTTAGCTAACTTCCTGTCAGTGACTACAGTTTGTCAGATCGTGCCGCGATGGAGAGCAGCGAGTCATCGTTCACGGGCAGAGAGACCCGCCTCTTTATAGCACTCTGTCTCCGGATTGGATAAAAACAAGCGGGATACTCAAAATTGTTACTGGCAATTTCTGCAAAGCTGAATAACTGGAAGACCTTTGTCATGAACTGTGCAAACTGTTTAAGTGCTTGCTGTATGAATATAGATTGATTTAACACGTATATTAACAAAAAAAATATCACTTACCGTTCCTTTAAAAAAAAAACATTACATAAGTTTGGACACATTTTGTCTGATTGAGTTGACTCCACGGTTTGAGTCACTCTCACATGTATTCTGTCTCTGTGGACTCCTCTTCCCTCCAGCATGTTTCAGTCCACTTTGCTTTATTAAGTAAGCACACGTTGAGATGTTTAGACGCGTATACCGTCAGGGCTTTATGCATGTGTAAAAAAAATCACAAGTGCCTAGGAGTGTTTTGTGTGCACTTGCGGGGGCGGATAATTTGACCCATATACAGTGTAGTGTGAAAGTTTGTGAACCCCTTGAGCCTTTGGAATTTTATTTATTTTAACCATTATTAACTCATTTTTATCAATACCAGTATTTTTTATATGAAATAATAGATGTTTGTTTATCAATTCAACATTTTTCTTTTCCAGAAATCAACTGTTAAAACAAATAAAACAAATGATTTAACAAATGTTGTATGTGCAAAAGTTTGTGAACCCTGAGCTGCATTGCTTAAATGGAGCAGGTTAACACAATCAGGTGGGCCAAACTGAGTGATGAAATAGACCAATGTAATGAGAGATCTTCAGGGAAGAAATTGGGCGGCACTAGATAAAACCAGGTCAGTTTATGCTCACCAAACTGAACCCATACAGGTCAGACATGCTAAAAGGGGAAAAAATCTCAGAGGATCTCAGGAATAGAGTTGTGATGTTGCACATTTGTCTGGGGACAGCTATAAATTCATATAAAAAAGTCTGAGCTCCATCGGTCCACCGTGAGGCAAATCATCTACAAATGGAGAGCTTTAAGAGTGACTTAACATCTGCCTAGAAGTGGACTTCCTTCAACAATATCTTCAAGCGCCACAAGAAAAGGGATTTTTCAGGTAAAAGCCAACCCAAACATTACATCTGGAGATTTGCAGACCATTTGCCACCACAGTTCTTCACTTGGGAGAAGGTTCTCTTGGTGGTAGGCAGAGTTGCGTTTTTGCCCAAACATGGCGGTTTTGGTTGTGACCAAACAGTTAAATTTTGGACTTATCTATCCACAGAATAAGACTTCAAGTATCTCCAGGTCCTCTCTGGCAAAGTTGTGACAAGCACCTTTGTTCTTTTTTGAGAGTAGAGGCTTCTTCAGCAACCCTCCCTTGAAAGCCATGTTGACTTTTTCTTATTCTTATTGTGGCACCATGCACATCTGTCTCAGATGCTGCAAGAGAGGTCTGCAAATCACTAGATGTAATGTTTGGGTTGGCTTTTAACTGAAAAATAACTTTTTTTGTGGTGCTTAAGGATATTTTTGAAGGAAGTCCGCTTCTAGGCAGATATTCAGTCACTCTTAAAGCTCTCCATTTGTAGATGATTTGCCTCACGGTGGACCGATGGAGCTCAAACTTTTTTATATGAATTTATAGCTGTCCCCAGACAAATGTGCAACATCAAAACTCTATTCCTGAGTTCCTATGAGATTTTTTCCCCTTTGAGCATGTCTGACCTGTATGGGTTCACTTTGGTGAGCCTAAACTGACCTGGTTTGATCTCTGTTTTATCTGGTGTCGCCCAATTTCTTCCCTGAAGATCTCTCATTACATTGGTCCATTTCATCACTCAATTTGGCCCATCTGTTTGTGTTTACCTGCTCCATTTAAGCAATGCAGCTCAGGGTTCACAAACTTTTGCACATACATTTGTCAAATAATTTGTTTTATCTGTTTTAACAGTTGATTTCTGGAAAAGAACAATTTTGAATTGATAAACAAACATCTGTTATTTCATATAAAAAATACTGGTATTGATAAAAATGAATTAATAATGGTTAAAATAAATAAAATTCCAAAAGGCTCAAGGGGTTCACAAACTTTCACACAGCACTGTATACAGAGATATTGTCACGGCCGGCGCCAGTTATTCAGCGGAAACGTGGTCTCCTTTTTTTTCTACTATCCTTTCCTGTCCTGTCTTCTTCTTTTGAGCCTCAACGTCTGTCTGTGTGCACCGCTGTGACAGTTAACAGAGCTCACTGTTTACTTGCATTTATCAGTCATTCATAGTCCACTGCAGGGCCTACAAACAGGGTTATTTTGTCCATTCACTCTCCCTATACTTCCACCATTAATATTTCCACAACATAAACAATGACATCTTATCATGGGGGTTGGTTAATTCTTTAACTACGTCGTAGAGCTAGTTTTTCCTATATAATTTCATTGTACCGCCGTAAATCCAATCTAATTTAATTTGCCAGGGAAATGGGTGAGTGACAAGATAGTGTTATTTTGTCAGCGTGACAAGTTATTAGTAATGATGCCTGAGACAATATTATGTGGCCGCACGCACGACACACACACACACACACACACACACACACACACACACACACACACACACACACACACACACACACACACTGTTATAAATCATTACTCAAAGGGCCTCGGGAGATATCATTGGGTCCATTTCAGTCCATTATTTATATACTTATAGAAGGAGTGACATTATTATGATGTCAGCGTGTTAAAATCTCTGATGCGTTTCACATTAGTCTTGAAGTTTTCCTTAATGTGATGCTTTGCAAAATGTTTTTCTCAAATCTTTTCTCTTGGTCTTTTGCTCACAGTTATCATATATAATAAAAAGCACCGGTTCCAAATTTGGATTCAGCAGCTTGGGTGATTCAAGTGCCTTCCCATTTGAGGCAACTAATTAGCATTTTTATGTATAAATAACAGTTTGGCCAGAGCTATTTACCCCAAATAAGCATGCATTTAAAATTTGTATTTGAGCCAAATTCTTGTTTGATTTCCACACCAAAGCTGGTAATAAGGCGTCGTGGATGTTGTGCACAGTCAGAGACAATGATTAATTCATGCTGGTGCCGTCTTAAATATTAGATATGAACGTGCCAGCATCTTTGACAACAGTCCTCACAGCATGAGGGCTAAAAATGATTAATACACAAGTTTCTACCTGACCACTGATACATTTATCTGGGCGGGTAACAGCAGGACATGCAGTAGATAGTTTTGAAGTTCAAAATATCTGCATTGGCAAAAAAAAGTTTATAAAAAAGGAGCCTGGGGTATGGCTTCAAAGAATGGCGATTTTTGATATGACACTAGGAATTAGCCTGAAAATCCAGACCCACATCTAGAACGATTTAAGGTCTGGCCATGAGCTATGCATGCATTTCAAAATACCACTGCACGTAATTGGATGGCACTACGACCAATTAGAGCAATGAACAAGGTGACGTATTGAGACCCGTTTGTTTAGTGACAGGCGGGGTTAACTGGTAAATTAAACAGCAAATTCTTCTTTCTTGCTAATGAAAGATTTGAGTGCCATCTTCCAAATTGTTAAGTGTCGAGGCCAAAGCCGTTTCATACAACTTATCCGCAGCCATCTTTGTTGTTTCTATCACGACTTTGACGGCGCATGTGCAGCACTGTCGTCATCCGGTTACGTCCGCCCCAGAGCCCCACACATAGGGCTCTGGCCCGCCCATATCAGATAGTACGATTTGATTTGTCAGTCGTAATTTTCCGACATAGTTAATGAGCTCCAATGGTAAGCTGTGGAGCGTGTTTAAATTTGCTAGCGCAGAGTCTGGATTTCCAGGGTAACGAAGAATGAGAAAGAAAAGCAAACACTGTCTGTCATGTTAATTTAATATGGCAGCAGAGCAGGTCAGTATGCAACCTAGTCTTCAGGGGCAGAGGGAGGCCTTACCTTATGTAACCGTTAAAGTTGGCACCATCTCAACAGCGAGCGGAGGACAAACCCTAATGCAAGTGCTCACACATTTCTTTTTTTGGTTGAAAAAAACAACACTTTTATTGAAGTATTCCCAGTTTTACAAGCTTTATGAATATACAGTAATGCACGTTATTGTTAGGGGCATCTGAAGTTGAAAGCTGTATAGATACATTCTAGGATTTTGCTTCTATTAATCGGTTTAGAAAGTACAAAATTGTAAATAAAAAACTGACGACAAAAAAACTAAAACACTGACAAATAATTATACCACAGGAACAGTGGCTCAAATACACCAAAAACTCAAATAAAAACTTCAAAAACTTTGGGCCAATACTCTTTTCAAACTTTTTGAAATGAAAATGTTCTATTCTAACATACCACTTATTGTATATCATTGCAAGGCAAGTTTATTTACATAGCCCAATTCAGACACAAGGCCATTCAAAGTGCTTTACAGGGGCATAAAATGCATCAAGATTAGACATCAGAAATTGAATTTAAGAGACAGTAATAACAAAGAAAATACATCAAGATTGGACATTAAACAGTTAGACAAAGATGTAGAATGGCTGCAAATACATTACGTGACTGACAGTATAGTTATTTTCTATATAGCCTATTTAAAGATGATTTTTTTGGGCATTTTCAAGCTTTCTTTATTAGATGGTAAAGAGTTGAAATGGGGTGACAGAGAGAGGGGGGAGGACCTGCAGTAAAGGTCCACAGGTCGGATTTGAACCCGCGACCACTGCAACGAGGCCTGAGACAATATGGTATGTGCTCTATCCACTACGCCCAATATATAGCCTATTTAACTTAATTACTATTTCATAGTTTGAAACTAATTTAAATATTGGGGAATCTGTATTCACAAAAGTAATGCCATATAGTGCTGCATTCACAAACAAAAAGGCAAAACAGTCCTAGGTAATCAAAATATACCCCATAGATAAGTCTGGGCTCACACACACGTTGTCAACACATCAACCCATAACAATGACATCACCATCAGGCCAATGATGATCTTTTCATTATTTTGTCTAATAGAGTTGATGAGATATTTTTTCGTTGATGGATGTGATCTGATAGAGAACGGGACATCCAGATATAAGAATGATATTCTCTCACTGCTTTTGCCCGATGTACAAATTCGATTTTAATTGGATTACGCTTGTCTTCATTTCTTGGGCGACTCCCCTCTGGGAACATGTCAAGGACGCCCTGCAGACACCATTTTAACCCGTTAATGTCCATAGGAGGGATTTTATCATTTCCTTTTTTAACAGCACTTAATGTTAGGTAGTGAGCTAAGAACTCATCCATTGACATGTTTCATATATTCTAAGCATAAGGCTAATGTGGAGCTGTTTTTTCTTAATAATAATAATAATTAATAATTGCTTGGATTTATATAGCGCCTTTCATGATACTCAAAGCGCTTTACAGGGTTCCAGACAATTCGTTCACACACAGTCATACCGGTGGTGGTAAACTACCATAGTAGCCACAGCTGCCCTGGGGCAGACTGACAGAAGCGAGGCTGCCATTCAGCGCCATCGGCCCCTCCGACCACCACCTCAAACATACAGCAGTCATACACATTCACACGAGGCAAGGTGGGTGAAGTGTCTTGCCCAGGGACACAACGACCATGACACAAGTGGCCGGGCTGGGATCGAACCGCCAACCCTAGGATCATTGGCCAACCAGCTTAACCACCTGAGCCACAGTCGCCCCAACATACTGTTTTTTAAATTATTGTTCACAAGATAGAGATGCATTTAAACTGTTGGTCTTGGAGCTACATTTCTCATAATTTATTCCTCATCGTGTATGGGTAAATATAATAACATTTTTATAATAATTTTTTTGTAACGGAAAGAGAATCATTCCGCAGAAGCAGCAGACCACAGGTTAGAATCCGGTCCGTGGTCGTTCTCTGCATGTGATTCCCCTCTCTGCCCCATTTCACCTGTGTCTCTCCAAACTGTCTAATAAAAGCATAAAAATGCCCAAAAAAAATCTATAAAAAAAAAAAAAAAACACTTCAATTCAACCCCTACCAGTCTGGCAGCGAAGAGTCCCTCATTATCCTTTTGGTGTTGTTACCATAAAACAGAGAAACACTTTTACCCGTCCCCTCTCTCCTTACGAGGCCGGCTGGAATACGGTAATCGAATCACGGCTCCAATAAGACTGTGTCTCATTCTAATTCGATCACTGACTCTGCTGTGTACCTCAGCTGCTCTTCTAGTTGAGGTTTCCATGGTGCACAGACACAAACACACACACACAACACACACACCAAACACACACACACACACACACACACACACACACACACACACACACACACACCAAACAAACAAACAGGCCTTTTTATGTTTCTGAACTGAACAGCTGTCGGCCCCCTCAATCCATTATACAGAAAGCTTTTTTAAGCATTTATTCCATATCCTTGATATCAGATCTTTTATTTCTTTCTACTAGTGAAAGCCAAAATGCTCACTAGTAAAACCTCCTATGTAATGTTTATGAAACAGTCTCATTTTTCCTCTGATGATCATAGATAACAGCAAACAAGACAACAAAACAATTCTATTTGTATATAGTTATTATTAATGCCTTTGGATTGATCCAATGTCCTGGGAAATAAGACAAACCTATGTACGGCAGGCAGACCGGATCATCTTGTGTTTCCCGGACGGTACTAATTCAAATTTGCATCTTTTTGCGATCGTTATATTACCATTAATAATCCGACATAGTGGTCACATACAAATACATTACCTCATCGCGATGCATCCTGTGTTCTCTCTTTCACGGCCCGCTTACACTCGCTAGCAAAGACAGTTTAGGAAAACAAGCGCTGGTGATGTAAAAACAATACAGCTTCTGTCCAAAGGGGGCGCTAGAATAAACAAACTCTGAGAGTTCCAGTTCCTGGCCAAGATGTCCATTAGGTAGTTTGTGGTCTTTTTTTACCTTACTAGTTAAATGTGGTCTTGTTTGCTGTTACATGTAATTTAAGTAATTTCCTCGTAGCACCTTTAACTACTAAAGCCCAGAATGTTAAGCTGTATTTGTGAAATCCAAAATGGCCACTATAGTTACACTGCCGAGGAATACTTTAACCTTACTAGTGTAGGGACCTGACGTGTGATAGAACGGATACGGAATAAATACTCAAACAGATTTCCATAACGCCACCTGACATCCAAGCAACACTTTCTCCTCACACTCCCCCCACCTTATCACAGGGTTATAAAAAAGAGCAACGTTTTACGAGCCCTTCAACCCACACACACACACACACACACACACACACACACACACACACACACACACACACACACACACACACACACACACACACACACACACACACACACACACACACACACACATTACCACCACCATGGCCTTCTCTCCAGGGGCGTCTGTCTGCGGGAGGATTATTATCTAATCACAGCTATAATACGACCGAACAAGATCCCGGGCCCCTAACCCACTACCATACCCTCCAGGCTGAGAGGGGCCATTACTAACCCTCAACACATATTCCCACAGGCCTTTAACTAACACACACACACATACACACGCACACGCACTCACACGCACACACCCACCCATCCACACACGTTTGTTCGGCTATACTTGTGGGGACACTCATTGACATAATGTATTCCCTAGCCCCTTACCCTAACCCTGACCATCACAACTAAATGCCTAACCCCAACCCTTACACTAACCCTATACCCAATTTATACCTGAACCTTAAAACCTAGTGTTAACCCTCAAACAGCCCTTTAAAGGCCTGTCCCAAAGTGAGAACCGGACTAAATGTCCTCACTTTACAAAAAATGTCCTCATTTCTAAGGTCTAGATTTGAAATTGGTCCTCACCGCACATAAATAGTTGTACAAGTACACACACACACACACACACACACACACACACACACACACACACACACACACACACACACACACACACACACACACACACACACACACACACACACACACACACACACACACACACACACACACACACCATCTCTCTCTTTCTATCTTGCTTCACGCCCCACATACATCAGTATGTCTTTAGCACTGGGCCGGGGCTGTACAGGCAAGTGCGAGAGAGACACAGAGTATTAGTATTCAGAGCACAGGAGGGAGGAAAGAGGGAGCGCGAGAGAGAGAGCGAGAGAGAGACTGGGGAGGGAGGGGATAGAGTGAATTGGAGAAGAGGCAAAAACACAAGGAGGGCAGGAAAAATCTAAGAGAAGAACAAACACACAGTGAACGGTAGCCTATAGGGCAGCGGAGATTCCACATTGTTCATTTGGTTCGGTCGGGTTGCGGGCCGTCTCGCTGCACGGTGGTGCGTCTTGGAGAAAATACAGAGAGAGAGAGAGAGAGAGAGAGAGAGAGAGAGAGAGAGAGAGAGAGAGAGAGAGAGAGGAGGAGGAGGAGGGGGAGGAGGAGGAGGAGAGCGAAAGAGGGCGGAATGCCCCTTTACAAGCAGCGTCGCATCTCTGACTAAAGCAGCGGAGGAGAGGAGCTCGTAAATTGGACCAGTGGCTGGAGCGAGCGGTTAGACTAGTGGCTCTCTGCACCGCCAAAAGGTAAGAGGAATAAACCCTATATGTTTTATATTGCTCCTGTACAGCGAACATGCCTTCATTCATCTGCGATAATAATAATGTGTAGGATGTCAGTGTTCCTCGTTCGCATTTTTTTTTTTATCTCCTGGCTTTGATCCTGCCATCCCGCGCCCCGCACCGCCACTGTGGGCTCTGCTGCTGCTGCTGCTGCTGCTGAATATGCCCTAAATCTTACCAACAGCATGTGTCTGTTTTCCATCAATATTTAATGTCTATTATTCGCGCATCGGCCCCGGCTCTTCCATATTGCATTGCGCCGTTCAGTGGGTCCCTAGTCTCGCGCATATAGTCGGTCAGTGGGATGGATGTATGTTGTGTGGAGGAAGGCAGGCAGGCAGGCAGTCTGTCTATTAGGGCAGTAGGCGGGCTGTGTGCTTTATCCTAAATAACAGATACCCCACAACCGGACTCGGTATCTGTTTCACAAGTATCAATGGCAGCTATCCACACTGATGGTTAGGATTTAACTTTTTTTTTTTTCTTTTCTTTTTTTTCTCTCTCACGCCAACGCTATTACTGGTACCTAGATGTAGCCTTTCCATGTACATATACAGTATAAATATGTAAGGCTATAGCAGCAGACAGTGTGGGTGCGCGCACACGAGCACGCAGAGAAAACACACCAGAAGGAAACAGGTTGACGTGCGTAAGACGTGCGTAATTCCCCCTCTCCACCCACCCACACGACTCCCCCCCACCCCCTCAACCATCACCATCAAAGGCACAGTCAGTGGCTCTGGCTTCACACCACAGAGAAAAAAACATATTTATGCAAATGTAGAATAGAAAGATAAACCAAGTAACCACCACACACAACAGAGAGAGAGAGAGAGAGAGAGAGAGAGAGCCTACACTGACAGGTGGCCTGTGTGTGTGTGTGTGTGTGCATGTGTACCTGCATGTGTGTGTGCGTGTGATTAGCCTGCCCTCCTTGTCTGTAAATGTGTGTGTGATTACCCTCCCAGTCTGGAAATAGGTCCCCGCTCTGCACCTCACAAGAGTCAGAGTATAGAGCACCACCAAATTTACCCATAGTTCCTTGCTGTCCACTCATTTCTATTTCCCTTATAGATAATTTAGACACTTTGCAGCACCTTACGGGCCCTAGCTAGAGTGCTGGAAAGGCTGCCAGAGCATGAACAACAACCACCTCACCTATGTGAATGTGGTATGGAAATAGCCTAGGTACGTAGATATACAAAAGGAGAATGTGTCTGTTTGGATGTGTTTGGTTGCATGTTTATAGAGATATATGGTGTAACGCCGATATCAAAGGGCCTCTCTATATCCCCCACATCTAGTGTTATTTATTTGCTGAAAGGAAGGGGGTGTCTGGGAGCTTAAATTGGAACAACCTCGAGGGCCTGAGTCTCGGCAAAGCTATTACCTCTAGTCAATAGGCATTAATATCCACCTCCCCCCCCCCACACACACACACCCCTCCATACGCTCAATCTTGGCCCCCTCATACGGCGCTGTCTGTCTGTATGTCCCGAGCGAAACACAGCACCTATTGGAGTAACCACCAAAAATATGTGTTGTAGTGTGTAGTGGAGTGTAGTAAGGCTTATCAGTTTACAGCGATGCATCAATCCTTCATAGCCCCAACGAGCACACACACACACACACACACGCACACGCACACGCACACATGCACATACACACACAGGAGCGATGAGAGCATTGTCTAAAGCAGACACCGATGTGGCCTCGAAAGGAGGTGATGCAAGACAATATGACAAATAAAAAATGGTGGGATATTGTCGGGGGGGTTGCGACCTCTGTGACTCAGAGACAGTCCTGACGAATGGAGGATGATCTAAGGTTGTATGAGACATTGATCGCAGATGGGACACACACTGGGTGATTTGAGAAACAGAAGGGTTGTACAGGAGAGCAGACAACATCAAAGTGTGCTGAGGGAGAGAGAGGCGCTAGGTCGCAGGGCCAAGCTACCAGTCTGTACGGTACGTCATGATTGGAACAGACACGTTTTTAAAGGGGTTTTTAAACGTTTGTTTAACATCACTTTTTGTCAAATCAGTGAATATCTCCTCTTAAGATTCGCTACCTGTCCCATATACTGTGTCCACTGCAAAAACAATCTATTGTTAGTACACAGCCTAGGCTCTGTAAACTGGTACGTAAACAAAGGGTATGTTGCTTATATCTCTGTATTGATAGATTGATTGTTCGCTTGGTAAAAGTCATAATGATTAAAACGGAAAAACAGATCCTGAAATTTGAGAGGCTGTAACCATGACATTTGTGGCACATTTCCATTGAACAAATAACTATTGTCGAAAAAAAAAGTTACTAGAAAATGATTTGATAGGGACAGATGCTACACATAGACACTTGAACAACACATCTCCAATATACAATATCACAGCATTTTATAGCTAATGCTAATTTACATTGCCCGTCCCTAGAAGTAACTGAAGTTATCAGGTGAATGTAGTAGAATAGAAGTATAAAGGAGCATAAATAGAAAATATCAAAGTTAAGTACTAGTGCCTCAAACTTGTACTTGAGTAGCGTTCTTGAGTAAACGTACCTATTTACAGTACCTGCCACCTGTGGGAAAAAAACGATGATAAAAATTTGCCAGGAGGGCCACAGATACGGTAAGTGTGAAACTGGCTTAAACATTCAAGCAAATGTGTAGATCTTCGAACAAAACACAACACAACAAAGCTGTTAGGGCAAGGATAAGACGTTTTATTAAAGATGACTTGCAGGTACGGATGAAGAGAATAGAGAGAGAGACAGAGAGGGAGAGAGAGAGAGAGAAAAGGAGAGACAGAGGGAGAGAGAAAGAGAGAGAGATCTTGAAAACAGGTTCAGTGAGATTTCAGTGAAACATCCTATTAGGTTTATCAAATGGATTAGTCTTCTTTTGCCTACAGAGGTATTATCTTCTCGCAGAAGAGAGAAAGGGGGTCGGGCCGTTCTCAGTTACATTCTGCCCTGATGAAGGTGTTCAGTTCCCCCTCCCCCATGAAAACAGTCAGACATATTTGAAAAACAACAATTATTCCTATTAGTACGCGCTTAATTAAAGGTGGAGTCAGTGATTCTGGAGAATGCTTTGTTGTCAAAATCAGTGAATATCTCCTCACGATCCGTTACCTGTCCGTATTGTGTGTAGGTTGAAAAATAATCCAATGTCAATACACAATCCAAAGCTCTGTAAAAGGGCACGTTCCTAGCTACAGTGGGCCCTCTTTGTTTGCATACCTTTCTTTACATACCAGTTCACAGAGGCTATGGCTGTGTATTAAGCTGTATTTCCAGCGCGCACACAGTACGGAGAGGTAGCAGATCATGAGGAGATATTCACTGAATTTGACAAAAAGTGATTTTGACGACAAGCATTATCCAGAATTGCTGACTGCACCTTGAAGAGAGAGGAAGAGGCTGGCAGAGTGAAAAGTAGACCAGGACATGATTTTAAACCTATATGATTCTTATGCAAAATTGAAAATATTCAAATATGCATTAAAAATGTAAAAATACCCTCAAGGTGAAACTACTAATACCGCTACAGGAAATCATATTGATCCATTTGCCCCTGAGCTACAGTACAAAACATATTAAAATTGTAGCAGGCTCACATTTCTAGTATTTTATTTAAAGGTGCTCCGAGGAACATCTAGTTTGTGTTCATTCTTGCATCACCTTTGGACAAAAGCGGTAGTGCTTTTACTACGCCAGCTGTAGTTCCTGGGTGAGCGTACCCATGACAAAGGCATTAGGAAAAAGTATTTCAAAAAAATAGCATTCTTTGCACTGATGGTCTCATTTGCTGTTAGATGTCATTTATGGTCATCAGAGGAAAAATGAGACTGTTTCAGAAATATTTAAAAGTTCCTCGTAGCACCTTTAATACAACAATAAATCCATAATTTGACTATGGAGACATGAAATTCAAAATGATGACATGGAGTTGCAATAGATGACAGGTTTTTTTTCTCCTGGCAGACACATCTGAACACATCTCGTGCTCCACACACACACACACACACACACACACACACACACAGACAGCGGCGTTTCAAATGCCTTATCACTGTAATCCCCCCAAACCCGACCGCGGCGTGTGTGTGTGTGATTCCGATTCATCCCCTCTGAGACAGATAGCACGTTAGAGATTTCAGATTTCACTCTCGCACTCTCTCTCTCTCTCTCTCAACATGATCCTTGTTACTGAAAAATCCGCCCCCTAGGGTTTTTTTTAATCATGCTCGCATTTTCACCCTGCTGCCTGCTCAAGGATTTCTTGTTTGTTTGTGTCGGTTTTTCGATGGAAAATATAATTTTTTTTTTTTGGAAAATTTTGTATGAGGAGCTGCTGAGCCGAAAACCACAAGAAATCCAATACGAGTCGTCAAAAAAACCATGAGGGAGCGAGGTTCGATACTAGATAAATATTTATTGGTCCATGCTCCAGCAATAACAGGAGTCCTACAAAACAGTGTGTGTGTCGAGATTTTTTTCTTTTTTTCTCTCTCCCCATACCGCCTCAAGTTTGAGTTGGATTTGTTAGATATATTTTATTTCTCAGATCTCGTTGCACTCGGGTTGGGGCGGTAATATCGTATCATAGCAATGTTCCCCAGGTCTCAATGGGATAATATGTCAGGGGGGGGGGAACGTTTATAAATTCCACCACCGATTCCGGAATGGAATTTTTGTTGCCAACTTCCTAGAAGGCTGACTGAAAAAGACATAGCATAAAAGACACAGGGATATATAGTGGATTTTTTTCTTGTTAAATGTATGTATTCATGAATGTATCACAATTTTACAGGAAGCGTTGTTGATTTACAACTTCATTTTATTCTAGATATCAAATATGACATTATTAAAATGTCCCATTTGGTTCCATATTAACATCAGGCCCTGGTAATAGTGGGATGACCCCTTTAAAAAAAGCAATGGTATTCCTTTGATTAGGCCTACTGTCGTGAAAAATGTGCTGTGTAAGTTTCTAATAAATGTTATAAGAGTGTGTGTGTGTGTGTGTGTGTGTGTGTGTGTGTGTGTGTGTGTGTGTGTGTGTGTGTGTGTGTGTGTGTCCAGCAGCAGCACCAATGTCTGTGTTTGAAGATGCTATAAAAGTAAAGACAGAACTCCTGTAAATGATGGAGGCCTAATTGGTTAAATAAAGAACCTGTCAAAACAGGACAAAGCTATTTAGACAAAGTGCTCATACTCGCTATGAGTGACGTGACAGCCTCTTCTCATTAGAAAGAAAATATGGCCAACGCAAACCAGTTAGTCTTTCCCACAATTTCAACTGCTGCTTAATTGTGTATAGAATGCAGCTGAAAATACTTTGCAAGTACATAACGTCCAGTCATGTTGTTATTTTCCTTTGCTGGAAACGTATTGTGTCACATTGTGATGTGTTCAAGCGCTGTTCGGTTAAACCGGTTATTAGTCAAGGTATCTTCATCATGATGAGTTTAATGTCATCTTGTAAAATGAATTGTTAGGCCAGAAACTAATACAAATAGGATAAAATACC
>CM049410.1:24240000-24255000 GCA_026929865.2 Hyperoplus lanceolatus
GATTTTTTCCAAAATGGCGGACTCCACCTTTTAATTGGTGTACATTTTGTGTCTCTCCAATCAATGTTTTAATTGTTTGATCCTTAATTGGTTTCTCAGGTGATGTTGGAGAGCTTCAAGAGGGCCCATGCTGATTGGCTGGACAGATCACCACGGAAACAGATCACTAAGGATTCTACTGTGTTCCAAACTCCAACATTAACTTGTCTGCAGGCTCCAGTTTCTAGTGTTGGAAAGCATTAGAGAAAAATAACCATCTAAAGGTTATGTACGCACTGCAGGCATAACTCTGCTTTCCTCGGCCAAACCTATTTGTGAAAGAGAGCTTTACATGTAGAGTGTGTGTTCCCCTGCGGCTTAAACATTCCAACATGGACCACTACCTCGTGAGTCAAGGTCAATAAAGGTAAAAAAAATAACACACACACGCACGCAAGCACACACGCACGCATGCTTGAACACACACACACACACACACACACACACACACAATGACTTGATGACACTGTGAAAGCATGAAATGGTTTAATGTAGATGTTTGCTTCAGTACAATAGATCTGTTTTGCAAAATGTGCAGTTAAAGGTGCACTATGTAACTTTGGCTGTGTCAGAGAAGTAAACATTTTCTAAGGTACATTCTCATAACTGAATAAACAAACTTTCCTCGCAGTAAAATTGGATCCCTGTAACACTGTTTGGAGTTAGAAATCTACCTGAAAATGTACTGTTTCAATGTTGTTGTTTACAGCAGCAGGGCCCACAGTTGTTTTTGCAAACATATTCTAGTCTTATGCTTGGTTCCAGGTTCCTTCCATACCATTTATGATGATAGAATTGTTCAGAACTAAGAATTAAATGTAGTGAAAATATATTTTGTAAACTAACTGCAGGCTCTGTGAATCTAAACCAATCCCCTTCCCCTGAAGCTGCATACTGCACCTTTAAAGATGAGGTAGCTGCCGGTCCTTCCAGTCAATTGAATATGTTAAAAACAAACACAAAACAAATACAAATAAATCATGAACCAGAACTCACTCCCTTTCACTCTCTCTCCAATATTCTAGTTCTGTTAGCGAAGGCCTTGTATTTGTGTTTAAGAGACTGAGGGGGAAAAAAGAGCGCTCGTAATTATCTAAATTACTCTGCAATTACAGTAAAGAGTGTTTTCCTTTTGAAATGTTACACACAGTAGTATCAGGAGGATGATTGACCCATTGGTCAGTTTTACACACACACACACTCACACACACACCAAAAATCATCATTATATTGTAGAGATTGTTGACATTACAGCTCCCCCGCAATTACATCTGCACCTTGTTGAGTGAGTGCTGAAGTATTTGGAATCATTCGAAGTGAGATGACTGGCCCAAAGACAGTGGTTAAGTGAACAATGTGCTGCCTTACAATAGAAAAAAAAACTAAGTTTGTTTTATAGTATATTTAAACCTGCATAAAGTGATACTTTTGAAGATAATAACATGGAATTAAATGAAACGTAACGTGAAAGGATCCTTGTACCCTGAACCCCACTAAGAATTAACAACTCAAACTGGCCAAATGTGCAGCTCCACACAGCTTTTAGATGGTTTTTAATTCAATCCCAGTGTTTTATTCGTACCTTCAGGCGTAGGTTAAGGCTCATTAACTAATGGCTAGAGTTCTGCGGGCCACACATAGATCGTATGGTGATTTTAATTGCCCTGTAGGCCCTTTATGCTGACAACCCTTTTTACAATTTAGGTAAATGGAAAATTCATTTGTGGATCGCAAAGCATTTCAAGTTTAATGTTTGAAAAAGAAATGCTGCAGCAACGTGTGCCCTGCCAGAAATGGTAAATAAGGTCTAACCCATGGAACTTTTTGTTTTGATTTCTGGAAGTATTTTCTTCCCCTGGCCCTGTAAACCACTTTGAATGGCCTTGTGTCTGAATTGTGCTATATAAATAAACTTGCCTTGCCCTTGCCAAACAAAAGGTCGTATAAAATTACTAGCAATTGGAAAATAATTATAATTAAAAATAATGTTTTTATTTTCATACAAGTGAATCAATGAAAGGACTAGCTTGACATTTAACATTCTTAGCTCTTTGCCTCGCTCTTTTCGGCTCAAGAGAAGGCGACAGTCACCGTTCCTGTAACTGTGCTGACATTTTAGAAATGGGCAAAGGTCGCTCATCCAGGTTAGCTTAGCTCAAACACTGGTAGTCATGGGGAGAAGCTCAAAGATAAATGCTCCAGTGTGCTTGTTGGGACCTGTCTATTCACCACATTATGACATTTTAGAACAAAGAAATTTGTGACCGTCACAGGCACTTCCTAGCCTGGCTCCGCCCGCCTACCTACTTCCGCCCAAATTTCATTTTCCCTTCAGTAGTCAGTCTGGGGCTGCGGTGAATTCACGTGTTTGAGCTCAGGAAAATTTCCGGCCGTCCAATCAACGAACAGAGCGAGTGGCTGAGAACGATGACGTCGAAGTCGCGCTCCAGTTTCAGTTGAATGCTGCGACCAAACGTTATGCGATTGGTTGGCTTATCCAGAGTGGCACTGGGCAGATCCAATAGTTTTAAACTTCAACAGACACCCGCCTCCAAGTGAGTGAACGTTTGCCAAATAAAGCACTTCCAGACCTTCTGTACAAATTAAATGAAGTATGATAGTCTGGTAGCACCAGGCTAGGCACTTCTTGGTTCCCTTCCAGTATGTATTTGATTCTAGAATGACATAATGTGGAAAAATATAGAACGCAACATAATAAAGCAGCTAAATAAACAAGTCCCAACAAGCACACAGGAGGGTTTAGTTTAGTGATGTTGTAAAGTCTAAATTTTGACCTGCTCCCCTTGACTACCAGTGTTTGAGCTAAGCTAACCTGGATGAGAGACCTTTGCCAATGTCTATATCAAGAATACATGTAGTTACAGGAACAGTTTTTTCTTAAGCCGGAGAGTGGGGCAAAAAGCTACAAATCCAAAATGTATAACTATTCCTTTAGGGTACATTTTTGCCATTCTCAACACAAATCTGTCTGAAACTTCTTCCACTTGCTCTTACCTGCTGCCAGTTGCTCGGTATCACTCTCTGTATAGTTTAAGCGTAAGTGATATTAAGAAGCCGGGAGCCAATGATCTGTCAGGGATATAGACTTGTGGTTTTGGCATCAGCCCTCCCAATTAAGGCTTAAGGTTGATCAAAGTTGCCAAAAAACTTGATTCGAACACTTTTATGTTTATTACACTCGTGATGCCCATTTCTTTCTCTTCTCTCTCTCTCTCTCTCTCTCTCTCTCTCTCTCTCTCTCTCTCTCTCTCTTCCAGGGCAAGTGAGAGGGGTGGGTGTGATCCGGACCGAGGCACCCTACACAGCCCCTTACTGCCCCCTAATTTTCCATTAACCATTTTACAAGGTGGACCGGCCGGCCAATAGCATTCTACTTCCTCGTTTCGCTGTCCAATCGGTGAGGGGCGGCAGCAGAGGGCTGTGTGCTGTCATTGGCTACCGGATAACGGCTGGTGAGAGTGCGATGCGGATTGGAGTATGTCGGGGGACTGGGATGAAGACCTGTGTAAGAAGGCGCTGGTGCTGGTGGAAGAGCTTTGCTTCAACTCCCCGCGAGGCTACAGCCAGAGTGAGCGCTGCCAGGAGTTCAGCTACCTGTTGAGAGGCCGCAACAGGCAACTAGATACAGGTAAGGGGTGAAACACACACCTGGGCAATGTTGTTGATCATTCTGTTTGGGTTTGATGAAATTTCCGCGATTTAAGGATTTTTTTTTTTTTAAGGAAGTTTTTGTTCATTCTAAAGTAGTAGTGATTTTACGACGCCAGCTGTTGTTCATAATTTTAAATAACGTTGAAGTTATATATATATATATATATATATATATATATATATATATATATATATATATATATATATATATATATATATATATATCTGTTGAGTTGCCGCTACAGGCAGCTCGATACAGGTTAGAGGCAAAACATGGAGATTCTCGTTCTGTTTGCGTTGAAATTGTCTCTTTTTAAAAGGTGCTCAGAGGAATTTATAAGTTTGTGTTAATTCTTGCACCCCCTTTGGACAAAAGCAGTAGTGTGTGTACTACGCCAGCTGCTGTTTATCATACTAAATAGTATTGATGTATATTTATCTGTTGAGAGGCCGCAACAGACAGCTAGATACAGGTAAGGGTTGGGACGACACCTTGAGATGCTAATTAGCAGTTCTAGATGACATACTTTTTCTTTTTGCTATACAAAATATTGCGGCTTTCCATAAAATTATATAGTTTGCATACAATTGGAGACTCATGATATTGCTCATAATATATCTGCCTTGAACTTGGAACCATTTTGCTAAAATATCTGTTGCATCGCTGGTTGTTCTCTGTCAGTGGCTCAATTGATGTGACGTCACTTCCGCTGTGCAGTGCATTGTGGGTCGGAACAGCCCCAAAAAAGCATTCAGGCTTCATACCCCCACCGGATGTAGTAGGACATCAGGGTACTTTTTTGGTTAACCTCTTTTCACATAATGTATTGGGACATCCTAAATACTTTGTTGCCCTACTAAATAGCATTAAAGTATAGGGATTTTGAATGGTCATATAAGAAAGTATTTGACATAGTAGAATCAGGAGTGATCTGAAAAAGTCTGGGGTCCCCTAAAGTGAATACAGCCCATTGTGGTGAGGGTAGCCTACATCAAGGTCTATAGAAAATCCCCTAGCAATCCATCTAACAGTCAAAAAATCATTCCTATCTGTAGAACCATATCGCTAGCATGGCTTAACCCCCATAGTACAACTTGATTTCACACTGTCTCAGAGTGCTACTTCACCAAAAGGTTCCCCGGTTAGTATCAAAGACGAACCCCCCTCTGTGGACTTGAAAGGTCTCCTGTACAAGTGTGTAGCTTATGCCTTCACACAGAGCAGAAGCTATGCTAAGCTCAATTCATGTCAGTTCAAATATTTCCCATTGATAAGAAGCTTTCTCATGGGTTAGAAAGATAAGTATTGAGACATCTCCAAGAAACTCCCCTCAAACATCTCCTGCAGAATAAGCTACTCCATCTGTCCATACACTCAAGTCTGTTCCCATCATTAAAACCCACCACAATTGGGTTAGGGTTTTTATTTTTTAAATTTATTTAATTCAAACAGACCACAGCTGCCTTAGTCTGTTGAAGGAGGGAAGAAAGTACGTACCTCAGAGACGCCTTTCAAGTCCACGGGGGGCGAGTCTTTGATACTGAAAAGATTTTGAGAATTTGCTTAAAGGAACTGATCTCTCTCTCTCTCTCAAAAGGAATCTGTGTTAATATGGGCTTTGGTGGAGAGTTCTAGGCCGATTTTTAACTGTCTTTTATTGGTGTTTTTTTTATTGCAATTGTTGCACCTCTAATAGATTTTTTTCTGACTGCCTTCTGCTTACACTAGCTTAACGTATCAAACAACATGCATAAGACTTGAGGGGTTTGGTTATAACGAAAGTAAACACGTTAACAACTAGCTTCAGGGTAGGTTTTATACACCATGTCTTTTAGCTTGCATGGTCTCTCTACAACTCGAAGGCCTAACAGACATTTAACCTCGGCTGTTGTTTTTAATTTTCTTTTCTTATTTTCAATAAGGTGCGAATGGCGGTGACAGGTAATATCCGACCTGTCTGCTTAGATCACAGTTGAAGTGACACATATGAGATACATATCGGATTTATATCCACATCGGATTTGGGCCTGAGAAAATCAGATTCCATGGGCTTTTTAACTGCTTACACACAAGCATAGTACACATTTAATCTGTGCCAAGAATTGGGCCATTTGAGACATGTAGTTTACATACGGCATTAGTATGTATAATTATGGTCTGAATCGGACGTTGATACTTTGACAAGAACCCTAAACCAGACACACATTTCTTGTATTCAAAATATGCTATGTGTTGGTGTTTAAAAGTGGAAGCAGAAGAGGTCAGAATACTCCAAAATATTATCCAACAAAAAAGGTTCTGCAGAAAAAAAAAATTAGTAATGCCTCATGAACTGGGTGGAGGTATGAGAAGGCAGATTTTAAAAGAGGAGTGCTTATGTTTAAGATGATTAGAGGAACTGTGTGCACTCAGGACAACACACCATGCAATATTAATGTGCAAGATTAGGAATTGGCTACAGCTACCCATAGAAAAACACATCGCCATTTCTTTTTACAACCCAAGTGACTCCGTATAGAATTATGTGATTGTTATATCAGAGCTGGGTTTTACTAATATATATTTGCATTTGCAACAGTGTAGGTGCATCATGCTGTGTGTATTGTGTTCAGACTATTGTGTGTGTGTGTCTCAATCGAAAAGCATTTGGAAAGTGCAATGCGCCGTTATGCAGATTAGCGGTGGATATCCAGGGCTCAGTGTCTAGATTAGCCGCTTGATTGGCTAGCTAGTTACCCCTGGAGATTTTTAGCAATTGGCTCATTGAAGTAAAATGTCACACCAACGTTTTTTTTTGTTTTTTTTAAGGCGTTTGCCCTCATCGTTTTCATACCAGCTGGGATTTTTCGATGTTGTGCCCGATTTGGAAGTGCGTTTGAAACGAGCCCCTCCTTTGAAATCAGAAATCTGTCAGTGGATAAAGGGCTTGAGTAAGCAGCAGGGAAGGAGATACGTTTGATGTGCGGCGATGTAGCGATCCCACCGGGGTTTGCATCAGTCGTGTGATTGACATGGAGTTCTTGGTCCCCTCTTCGCGGTGCACTTCAGAGTCCTCCAGATACACAAAAACGCACACACACACACTTACACGCACACACAGACACTCACACACATACACACGCTCAAACACATATGCAGACCCACCCACACACACAGACACGCATACACCCACACATAGACAGACAGACAGACAGACACAGGCACACACACACACACACACTCACACGCAAATACACAAGCATGCACACACAGACACTCACACAAACACACACACATACAGACCCACACACACACACACACCCCGCTGACTTGCCTTTTTGTGCTTTGTGGATTAGCGACGGATCTTTGGCAGGATCAGTTGCTTTGGGAAGGTACAGCGACTGCCCTAAAGAGACAAATGGAGGAGAGTGGCCGCCACACACACACACACACCTTGGCCTCATTGCTTTGTTTTCCCCCATTTAGATCAGTACATTAACCTTTTGCATTCTTAAACCCCTCCCCTCTCTTTAGGTTTCGCTCTAAATCATTGTCAGCTTGTTTCCTCCGTCTCTCTGTTTCCATTCTACGGTAGAGCAGTAGGGCCAAAAATAACAACTGGACGTTTTTTTTCCCATTATACGCTTAGAGATAAAAGTCAAATGTCGACAAATAAAATGGTAATACAATTTTGTGAATAAACACGGAATGCAATGTTGAGGATAAACGTGACAGTTCAAGAAGTAAAGTAAAGTTAGAAAGATATTGACAGACGTCATAAAAAGAAACTATTAAAAGACATACGATACATATTTGCTATAGTCGTGAGGCAGACAATGGGCTACAACCCTTTACAGGAACCAGTTGCCAGTTAGCTCCACTAATAACATTGCTCTCTATGTGCAGCGGGCTGTGAGACGAGAGCACAGGGACCGTTTAATAAGCACAACACCAAAGCACAACTTATTCAATACCTTCACTCTGATACAGTGCAGTGCTGTTGTTAGTTGAGCTTAGAGGACGTCTTGTTTAGGTAAAAATGTAGCAAAGATGCGTTGTTTGTGTTTTAATATTCAGAATCAGATTTTATTGCCAAGAAGGGTTTTACAGCAACAAGGAAGTTGTCTTGGTGAATAAGGTGCATACATTAAGGCAATAAACAATGAACGAACAGTAACACAATATATAACGTTTTGCTTATGAGTTATTGATCCTGTAATTTCAAATCTGTCAATATCTTTCCAACTTTACCACGAAATACAATATTGAGAATAGAGAGTTTAATTAAACTCTCTATTCTCATCCATAAAATTATATTTCAATGTATTTCTCAAAGTGCATAATGATAAAAAAAAAATTCATCCTCCTCTAATTTTGTCCCTAACGCTCTTCCGTACCACTCGTCTGAACCGTTTGCCTTTTTGCTTTTTGACTCTTTCACACATGGCACCGTAGTTTCATCGACTTTATCATCCCCCCCTCTCCTCCTCCTGAAATGAAGGAGGGAATAAAAACCCCGTCAGCTTATATGTCTGTTTCAACATGTGCGGCAATCTGTTTCGCTGCCTGTCTCTCTAGCTCTCTCTCTGTCTCTCTCTCTCTTTCTCTCTGTCTCTGTCTCTTCTCTCTCTCTCTCTCTCTCTCTCTCTCGCAGCCATTCTGTGCTGCATGTGAATCGTTTATGCTGCTACTCCATTCCCCCCGTTCATCACTACACTACAACACCGTCCTATCTTTTCCTCTTGACGTTTTTCTCCCATAGCCCTATACCTTCCCCTTTGCAATCTCTTTCACTCTCTGCTGATCTGAATCGTCATGTTTTTCTTAGACTACCTTTCTTTCTCTCCATCCATCCATTCATCCATCTATCGTTCCGCACACCACACACACACACACACACACACACACACACACACACACACACACACACACACACACACACACACACACACACACACACACACACACACACACACACACACACACACACACACACACACACACCACACACCACACAATACACACCACACACACCCCCTAGCCTGGTTCGTGTTCGATGGATCAATGTCGCCCATCCCCCACACCTTCCCAACAAGCCCCAATCATATCTTTTGAACAAGTGCTGATTAATGACATACACAGACTGTTGAATAATTCACCGTAGACGGAGCTCGGAAGGCAGGCAGTTGAGGGTTGGAGGGTTGGGAGGCGTGTGTGTGTGTGTGTGTGGGGGGGGGGGGGGGTTGATCCACACATAGAGAAAGTCGCTAAGGAGAGGAATATATAAAGTCAAATCGTGCCGACACAAGACAGCCAGGGGAAAAAAGACATGACAGCTAAGAATGAGGATTATATAGATATGAAGGAGGGAGCAGAACGGAACAGAAGCTACATTCCACAACAGAAGGCTAGCTGCATTCCATTCCAGAAGATGTACGGACCCCCAGGGCTGAGGGATTGTGGCTTCTGTTGTCTTGTTTTTTTAGACAGTTAAAGATTCAATTTTATTATTTTTTTATGGGGCCATTGACACATTGCTGATGTCTTTGGCATGCCCCCCTATGAAGCGGAAAAACAGCCCAGTAAATTGAAGGCTAAAGGGAGTTGAAGATAGGGATATTTTTTTATTTTTTTTTAGATGTGGCGGGAGGTTGAGGAGACATTTTCTGCATTTTTCTTTTAATTTCTTTAACAAATTCTATTCTACATACTACAGCTGACCGTGAAAATAATCTAGTTAGCATGCAGTATGGTTAACAATTTGGACATACAGTACTTATACTTATTTATTTCATCATAACATTGCGCCTTGATCTTTCCTCTTGCTTATATATCTGTCGCATTCCCTGGTTATTTTTATATGGAGGCTCTGTCAATGTGACTTACCACAACCCTGACCCTCACTTCTGGTGCACACTGGATTGTGGGTCAGAATAGCCCAAATAGCATGCTGCTTTCAACACAAAAATCTCAACTGGTTGTAGTAGCCTAAGCATCATTGTATTTTTAAGCATGCTTAATCTAACCCTAACTCTAACCCAAAATAACTGGGACATCCTAAATATTTTTTCTACCATACAAAACAGCAGGGAAGTACGGGGATTGGAACACAGGGATATTTTTTTCCTCCGACGGTAGTATAAGACAGTGCTTTACTAAGTTGATTGGCTTGCCCACGGACAGGGAATGGTTGTTAATTGGTGGCCCTCTGGTTTTGGACACAGCCAAAAAAAAATCCCTTTTCGATGCTGCAAGGTGTGGAAGAAGCTTATCCTCCGATAGCCAAAAATCTGCACACTGTATCGTAATGAGTCTTCCTTGGTCTACTTACAACTTACGAATATTCATATTCCAGGGCTCTGGGCCTATATAGTTCACTGTGGTCCCTGATTGGTCCGTTTGTTAAGAACCAAAAGCTATCTATTTATAAAGAGGCTCCGGATAATAAAAATAATAATAATACATATTCATTGTATGTATATTTAGGCTGTTTATCTATAAATATGCATGCAATATTTATAGTCTATTTATTCAGAGATTTATGAATTCATCACTCATATTTTTTGTATCATAGGCCCAGACGTAAGCAGTCTAGCTCTTAGTAAAAATGATAAACAGAAGTATAAAAGTTCCCCTTTAGCTGTGGAGCTGAGGAGGACAGAGTCTCATTGACGGAGACTGGGGCTGGAGCTGTCCGGCTGTCTGGTGCTGAAACGGCATTTTTCATTTTATTGTGTACTCACTTTTTCATCCTGATGAGTCATACTCCACCCCTCATCCACCCTCACACACACAAACACACACACACACGTACACACACACACACACACACACACACACACACACACACACACACACACACACACACACACACACACACACACACATTTCCGTCTCATTTTTTCCTGTGATGATTACAAATGACATTGAACGGCAAACAAGCGCAGAGAATACTATTTTTATGTAGTTTTTGTTAATGCCTTTGTCATGGGTATCGGCTCACCAGGGAACAACAGCTGGCGTAGAAATGAACAAACTGTCATGATGATTCCTCCTTCTGTTTCTCACTTATTTATCCATTATCTCGACATTGTTTTCATTTCAACACTCTGAACCAAATATCTCAATTTCTAAGACACATACATCAACTTATCATTCGTAGGACTAGCACTATATTCTGTTTGAAACATTCTCTTCCATGTTTACCACATTGTTAGTTAAATATCGTAAAAAAAGAATCCTGAAAGAAACTGTCCCTGCGTTCCAAATCACATACTCTTTCTTTTTACTACACACTACATACTAAAGTACAGAAGAGTTTAAGGGCCACAGGACAGAGAAAAAAAATCAGATAAGGTACTTTTTTTTCCCTTATGTCGAGAAATGTCAAGAATAAAGATGAATGCTGCAAAATGCTATTGGAGTTAGTGGGGCATTTGTGTATTTTCAGCATACTACAATTGACGTGCATGTATTGGGACATCCTAAATCTTTTTTCTGGCATACTAAATAGTAGAGAAGAATGGGGATTGGAGCACAGGGTGTGATGCAAAAAAAAAAATGTTTCAACGTAAGCATCGTAATCAAATGTCAAATTGTACTTATAATACTGTACATGGATTCATAACACTAATACATGGAATCCTTCTGTGTCTCTCGTCTCCATAGAGATCAATGTCAGTCTGCTGTCGGTGATCGTGACCTTCTGCGGCATCGTGCTCCTCTCCGTGTCTCTCTTCGTTTCCTGGAAATTGTGCTGGTTGCCATGGCGAGACAAAGAGGGCGGCGGCCTAAGCCTGACGTCAGGGTTACTGCCCGGGAGTGGGGGGGTCGGGGTAGCGGGTATGGGGGGTCCCGGTGGCTCTCTCTTGCCCCCGTCACTGCAGAGGAAAGAGGGCCACTCGTCCTCTTCGCTGTACCCCTCCCTGGGCCAGCAGGGCCAGCACCACCCACACTTCTCTGACCTGGTGGGGGTGGAGAGGGGCGAGGGAGGGGGGGTGGTGGGGGGACCGCACGAGACCACCCAGGAGCACTCCTACCTGGACATGGACTCCTACCCCAACAATGCAGGTGAGGAGAAGAGAGCAAAGAAGTGAAGAGACATTATACTTTTCTTGAAATATTTTTTGGGGGCTTTTTTAAGCCGGACCAGAGTTTCTTTCAAAACTGAAACTGGATGTAAATGTTACGGGGGAAAAAACTTAACTTAACTCCAAAACTACTTATTTCAGTTTACAAACAATTAATATGGGATTTGAATATTGTTGTCAATCAATATAAAATGAATCAGCAGCTGTAATAATCATATCATATCTTAACTAGCTATTAATAAAAAATATATATATTATCATTTTTTTGACAGAGAATTTGCTGCTTTCACCTTTCTCCTTTGTTTAATAGACCAAACAATTACAATAAAGTAATTCTTAGTTGCAGCCTTAACACAAATGCACATAGGGTGAGGTTGAGGTAGTTTGAAATCAGACAGTGAAGTCCAACAGAAACCCAAATAAACTGCCGACATATAAAACAAGTAGCAGTCCTCCCAATAAGATAGAAACGGCTATATAGAAACCTTAGGGAGATATTTAGGACCAGATTTGATGCAAGAGCTCAGATGACAGCTTTGAGTTTTCATGCTGCCGTTGTATTAATGCTCGCTGTCAGCACCGGCGCAATTTGTTTTTCATTATTCAGAGACGAATGTTTGCTGACTGCCTTATTGCAACGCCGGATGAAACGTCTATCCACATCTCTCTCTGTTGTTGTATAGCCTTTTGCCTTTTAACGTTCATTGTTGTGCTATTGTAAATGTGCCTAGCTCTTTCCCTAACCCCCCTTTGGTCTTAAATCAGTCACTGGTTAAAAATCAATGTAATGCAATCAATGCGATCAATGATGCAGATCCGTACATTAGTAAAAGAGAGAAGTTTGGAGTGAATGTGGTCACAATAGGGCCAACAAAAGAAATGTGTGTGTGTGTGTGTGTGTGTGTGTGTGTGTGTGTGTGTGTGTGTGTGTGTGTGTGTGTGTGTGTGTGTGTGTGTGTGTGTGTGTGTGTGTGTGTGTGTGTGTGTGTGTGTGTGTGTGTGTGTGTGTGTGTGTGTGTGTGTGTGTGTGTTTGTGTGTGTGTGTCTGTAAAATGTGTGTGTGTAAATGTGTGTTTCATGAATAGTTTTTGTGTGTGTTTTTTTTGCATTGTGTTAAAGGCACACTGAAGCTGAGTCAGACGTCTCCGGATGTCCCAAACTCTGAGGTTGGAGCCCATCCCAACAAGGACCTGCCCAACGCTCACTCCCAACAACAGGTCACCCCGCGGTCAGTACAGACATGACAGGACACGACTAGTGTATGGATTTAATGGCAGCCACTGGTCATTAAAGGGAACGAGATTGAAAAGTGTATGGTTTAGAATGGGAAATAGGGGTTTGACTGGCTAAATAGACATTTTTTTTTTAAGGGGGGCATTGTTATGCTTTTTATGAGACAGTTTGGAGAGACAGAGGTGAAATGGGGCAGAGAGGGGAAAGACATGCAGACAGTGATCACGGCCCGGATTCAAACCAGTGGTCTGCTCTTAGTAGGGTGGTGGGGGGAATCCGAAGTTTCTGTACACTTAACTGTGAACGCTCAAGCATAAGAAAGTTGTGTTTACCATTTTATTGTGTCTATTTACAGTGCTCTTCACTAACACACAAACACACAAACACACACACACACACACACACTCACAAACACACACACACACACACACACACAAACACACGCACACACACACACACACACATACACTTACTATCCCCCCTCTATTAAACCCTTACGTGTCCATTCAGGCCGAAGCCGATGACTCACCAGCTCTCCAGTCCTGACTTCCAGCCGGAGGAGAAGGAGCAGGTGACGTGCATCGGCCAAATCAAGCCGGAGCTCTACAGGCCCAAGGGCGACAGCGGAGAGGGCAAGGCCGGGGACAACTGTGGCAAGATCAGCTTCCTACTGCGATACGCATTCAAGTGAGTCAAGATTTTTTTTTTTATGTTTTTCTTATTAATATAAAAAAATTAATTTCATATTTTTTTTAATTGTGTTTTAATGAATTAATTCATTTTTAATTGTGTTTTTATATATTTATTAATTTTTTTAGTGCGATTGGGTTTCTGGTTTACAGTAGAGAGCAGCTTCCAAGTCAACACATGCAGAAATACAATTAAAATAATAATTACAATAGACAATGCAAGATCGAATACCATAGCTAAGTTAAAAAGTGCAGAGTACATAGAGTATAGTGTCAAAACTAAAACTCCATAAGTAGGATGGGATAAAAAAAATGTCCTGGGAAAAAGCACCTGTTGAAAGACGAAGAAGTACTATAGATTAAATAACTAAATACAGCTTCACCTCATCACTTGATATTGTGGAAAGACTTTTGACGCAGTGGTGGTGGATGATGCCATCTTTAGTGACAAGCTTGTTGTCCTTGAAGGCCACCCTTTATACAACTTTACTACACACTGCACATTTAACTGTCTCAAGAACGAATGAGTACAATGCTAACTTCAACAACATGCTAACATGCTCAAGGTGACATTGCGAAAACATCTTGCTGTTTGGCCTTGTGTAACAGTTAGTACGTTCACCCTTCAAGTGTAGGGGTATGAGTAGAGTTTTAACATCTGAAAATGTTGTACGAAACTAGAAGTATTCATTGCTATCTTGTATTTCTTAGACAGTTTGTACCAAAGATATAGTGCTGCTTGCTGCATATGCATAACAAAAAAAACAGGAACATCAGATAAAGATTTAGCATGCGCTGGATGCTTGTGATAGCAGTGCCGAGACCTGAACACTGTTTGATGACTCCGACACTTGGAGAGGAACCACCAACGTGTACTGTAGCTCTGCCTGGTCTGTGGCGCACGTCGATGCGTAGTGCTGTTTTCACGCATTTCACTTTGATCGCAGCTGTTGGTGTGCGGCTCCTTCAAAGTCAAGAGGGGGGTTGCAAACAGAGGCAAACAGAGGTTTTTGCTGAATTTCTTCACGGAAAGGAAACAGAGAGAGAGAGGGAGAAAGACACAGAGAGAGAGAGATGGAGAGATGGAGGGAGAGAGAGAGAGAGAGAGAAAGAGATAGAGAGGGAGATAAAGAGAGAGATGGAGAGAGAGATGGGGAGAAATAGAAAGAGAGAGAGAGACAGAAAGGGAGACAGAGAGAGAGAGGGGGAAAGGGAAAGAGAGAGAGAAAGAGATGCAGACAGAACGAGAGAAAGAGAGGGGCTTCTTCTTTGGAAACTATCTCTGAGTGTATTTATC
>CM049410.1:24262500-24265000 GCA_026929865.2 Hyperoplus lanceolatus
CAGCGCCCGCTTTTGTTTCCAGCGTTAGCCCGATTGTCTAATTTCAATCGCGGCCTCATTAACATAAGGGATTTTTTAACACTGCGCTCATATTTTGCCACGCTTTTTATATCCCTTCAACTAGATTACAAAAGGGAAATCAGACGTCACCTATAATAGCAGACGTGTGTGTGTGTGTGTGTGCACACGGTGTGTGTGTTGGTGCGTGTGTTTTTTTTTGCATGTGTGTGTGTGTGTGTGTGTGTGTGTGTGTGTGTGTGTGTGTGTGTGTGGTTGCACTAAGCGCCGAGCATCTGTGTGCTAAATCCTAAAGCTAACAAGTAGCAATCATCAAGTGCTAATAAGCCAGACTGACAGCCTCCGGATCACGCACTGACAAAAAGTCGGATTTGAAAAAATTGAGTGAGTGCCTCTCACAGTCTAATTATCACAGCCAGGCTTTATGGCATGACAGCTTTTATATCCAAATGCTTTTTATATCTCCCGTCAGTAAATAGACAGAAAGATGTTGTGTTGAGTTGGATGAGTTCAAAGTGTTAAAATGTTGCTGAATAGGAAGTTACAGCCGCTAGCTTTTATATCAGGCTGGATTCTCTGATATGAAATGATCCGTTTTATTTGACTTGTTAAAGAGGTGATGGATGGAAATGACAGGAGAACAATACAGGCCAAATAAAGGGGGGAATAAACATCTATCCATCTACGTATCTGTCTGTCTGTCTTCCTGTCTATCTATCTATCTATCTATCTATCTATCTATCTATCTATCTATCTATCTATCTATCTATCTATCTATCTATCTATCTAAAAGTTTCATTTTGCAGTAGCTTGCCGGTAGTATAACTACATACATTGTTTGTACATATTTCTTTGTGTATAGTTAACTTAAAGGTGCTATGAGGAACTTTTAAATATTAAAATATTAAACAAACGAGTTGTGACAATTTAAAAGAAAGAAAATCCTGCACCTTGTACATGTTGGGGAAACAAAATATTCATTTTCAAATCTTTATTTCATTTTGGCCACTTTCATTTTATATGTCATCCCCACATACATGAAAAGGTGAAATCTCACTGTTGTGCCCGCGGCTAGGCAACAAGGCCGGCCCGTGTGCTATCACAGGTTAATAATGTTGCTCAAGGACATTTTCAAGTCCGCCGTAACAATGAAGACTTCAAAGAGAATAGGAGTTTTGGCATAAGGAATTATTTTTTTTAAAATCCGGAAGCTGTTTGGATATTTTTTTTAATATTTTTTCTTTTTCTTCTTTTTTTGGTAAGTTCCAACAAGCTCTCATAGGACACAGTTGTTTCGGCCTCTTAGTTTCCGCAACAACATTCATCAAACCGCTCAGGAATTTTCTATGTCCTGATGTTTTATGTTGTTTGATTTGATATTGGGAACACACAGATCCGTTTGAAATAGTTTTTGTGACATTAACATGTAATAATAATAATGTCTGTTTTGTTGCTTTGAACACCATGTGGTTGGTGCTACGGGCAGTTAATCAAAGTGCTTTTATGTTCACAACAACAACAGCAGAAGCCGTCCCTCTCTCTCTCTCTCTCCCTCTTTCTCTCTCTCCCTTTCTCTTTCCCTCTCTTTCTCTCTCTGTCTCTCTCTCTCTCTCTGTGTGCTAGCGCGATGTGAGAGAAAAGAGAGAATAGCTTTGGTTCACAGGGAGCAAGGCCTTTTATGTTGTTATGTTTTGGATTAAATACAACAAAGAACTGTGTGCTTTGCAGGAGCACAACATAACTTATTTAACTTGTTGTTTCATTTGGCATTTCACTCAGGACATTTCTGAAAAAATAATTGTATGAGTGGATGGCCATATAAACCTGCATAGTAGAGGAACGCAAGTTAGTTGTGTATTTTTAATTAGTTTTTTATTCAGGTTTGTGTGTGTGTGTGTGTGTGTGTGTGTGTGTGTGTGTGTGTGTGTGTGTGTGTGTGTGTGTGTGTGTGTGTGTGTGTTTGTTTATGTATGCAGTATATGCATATAGATGTGTGTGTGTGTGTGTGTGTATGTATATATAATTGTATATACATGTTTGTGTTGTATTTTTTTCATGTACATATGGAGATCTAGGTCGAGGCAGATAATGTTTTTGTGTGATGTAACCGCTTGCTTGTTGAAAGCTACAAAGAAATAATTTAAATAAAGAAAAAACAGGCAAAAAAACACAACAACACATACCTGAACCTTAAGTCAGCTAAAGAAATATTTCAAAGTAAAAGAAAGAAACCCCCACAGCAAAAAAAGAGCTGGTGTCACTTGGATAAATATAGTTTTTTTCTTTTTTATTCCGACACTTTTTGCATTAAATTTGAGTCACGGATGAAAGCCGCGAGACAAATAAACAAAACATCTCTGACGGCGCATACTGTGTGTCTTTGAAAACATGTCCACCAGACAGAATCCACCCTCGAAAAAAATAATCTGTTTGTTTTGTCGAAAAAAGGAGTTGAGTCTCCTCAGTAGAAAATGTAGAAAAT
>CM049410.1:24267500-24270000 GCA_026929865.2 Hyperoplus lanceolatus
ATGGGGACTGTCTGATGGATTGTGTACTTGTATTCCACTGATATCGGTTGGCAGGTAATCCCAATCATCTGGAAGAGATTGCACTGTTATTTTTTCGACTAGATGAGATCTGAATGAGCCATGTTGTTGTTGAGGCGTTATTGGGGTCCGCTGTGGTCGCAAATTATTGGCCAAAAGCAATGATAGAAAAAAAGGCTGGAAGCAAGAGCAAATCAAACATGACAGTAGTGACAGTTTCAATTGCAGGTTTCAAGTGAAAAACTAAACACACGCATTCATGGTACGAGATTGAGTCTGACCCACCGAGTACAGAAAATAAATTGAAAATAAAAATGCACAAAGGCAGGATAGTATGAAGCCAAACGGTTGATATAAACACAATAACCCTGCGTTCCGAATCGCATACTCTTTCTTTTTTCTATTCTACATACTACATCCGACGATAAAAAGATTCTAGTTAGGATGCAGTAGGCATACTATTGGGACATACTTTACTCTCTTATTTCATCATAACATTGCGCCTTGATCTTGCCTCTTGCTTTTATATCCGTCGCATCCCCGTTTGTTTTCATATGGAGGCTTCGTCGATGTGACGTCACTTCACGTGCGCACTGGATTGTGGGTCAGAATTGCCCAAATAGGATGCACTTTTCAACACTAACAATCTTGGCCGCATGAAGTAGGACATCCGGGTACTTCTAATCATCCTAAATCTGGCCACAAGAATCGGGACATCCTAAATCTTCTTTCTACATACTATATAGTAGAAAGTATGCGATTCGGAACGCAACCTCACTATCTTGGCCGGAGGAGGACATCCGGGTACTTCTAACCATCCTAAATCTGGCAAAAGAATTGGGACATCCTAAATCTTTTTTCTACATACTATATACTGTAGTAGAAAGTATGCGATTCGGAACGCAGGGTAAGACTCTGAAAACTCTATGTATAAACAAAGGCGGGCCCACCATAGCTAGCAACATGCCTGTTTTAAGAGAGCCTAGGCTGTGTATTAAAACTGGATTTTTTTCCCAGGGCGCACACACATATTACGGGCAGGCATTCTCTATAAATCACTGACTCCACCTTTAATATCAAAACACATCATAGGAGAGAGCCCAGATAGACAATTTAAACAGATCCGCTTGCTGGCAACAACATCCACACTATTTGTTTATCACGTTTGCGTCCCAAGTAGATTTATATGAAATATTCATCGAATGCTATTAGCAAATTAGACCATTTTAATTTTTTATTTTTCTGGCACGATGGACGTTTCATTTATTTAAAAAAGTAGTTAAAAGCATCAGCCCCTCCTCGGAACATATTTCATTGTTTCAACTGGAGAAGTATTGATTTGTGAGTCTCAAAGCACTACGGTGTCCTATAGGGCCAAATCGTGCTGTGAATACCACTGCTGGGTATTATACGGTGGTCTATACTGAGACCACAGGCAGAGGAAAGGGGGGGGGGGTGAACGGATATAAAAAAGCCCGTTTTCGTCACCTCTCCGTAACACTTTCCCTGCTCTTGTGGACATTGACAGATTGGCATATGATTCATTTAAAGTGACGGCGCGTCTTCCCTTTGCCTAAACACTGCCTGTCCACATTACCGCCGCGCGTCATTCATAGCCGCGGCTCTTTTTCTGGAACCGCAAAACCAGCATGGCAAAGCAGAGGATATCTGTCCGCTTGTGTTTGTGTTATACGGGTCCGTTTCCATGGCCGTGTGTGTGTGTGTGTGTGTGTGTGTGTGTGTGTGTGTGTGGTCGCAGCATCCCAGGCTCAATTTCTGATCCCTGTCTCTTTGTGTGTGTGCTTGTGTGTGTGTGTGTGTGTGTGTGTTACAGGAGAAGGCAGATCTCGGGGAGCTTAACTTCTCGTTGTGTTACCTGCCCACCGCGGGCCGGCTCACCGCTACAGTCATCAAGGCCACCAACCTCAAAGCCATGGACCTCACCGGCTTCTCAGGTAAAGCATTAGACACACACACACACACACACACACACACACACATACATGTCTACCCTTACCTAAGGTACGTCCCTACCATATCACTGTGTAAACAGATAAATGTCCCCACAACATGAGAAACACACTTCCAACAAACCCAAGCCCGCAAGTACACACACACACACACACACACACACACACACACACACACACACACACACACACACACACACACACACATATCGAGCTGCTGTTAGTCCTCCAGCAGGCAATCTGTCTGGAAACTCATGTAAAGAAAAAATATGACAGAAAATCGCTTAAACACGGTCTAAAAAACGCTACTGGTTATACAATATATATGTTGCTTTCTTTGGTTCTTTTCTTTTATGTTTATATCTAGGGATAGGTTTTTAAAGAGCAATACTAACTTAGTACAGGTTCCTTACTGGGTCATTTCCTTCACAAATGATACTGCCTTTCATATTCCTGCAATGTTAACTCATTATAACGTAGCACTATTTACACATTATTATTATGGTGATGAT
>CM049410.1:24275000-24285000 GCA_026929865.2 Hyperoplus lanceolatus
CTTCCTGTTTATCGTACAAAAATGCAAGTGGTATCAATCTTTTCATCTAACTCACAGTTAGTAGGGGCAGAAGCATAATTCCTTTAGGTACATGTACTTGAGTATAGTCTAAACTGCAAACTTAATCAGGCGCCTTCCACCACTACACATGGTAAGAAAAATTGCTTCGGAAATGTTTTATTTTATTTATTTATTTATTTATTTATGTATTTATTTATTTATTTATGTATGTATGTATGTATGTATGTATGTATGTATGTATGTATTTATTTATTTATTTATTTATTTATTTATTTATTTATTTATTTATTTATTTATTTATACTCGAGAGATCCATTAAAGGGGTAACCCTTATTTGCAATTATGTCGAGTCAAACAAATGCAAAGCAAAAACAATACATACAGCCAGGACCAAAAATGATAAACAGCAAACCAGTTGCAAATACACAAATGTTGAAAAGTCCAAAAATAACATTGGAAAAGATTCAGGCAAAACTATAGTAGAATAAAACCAAATATGAATCTACTAATGTCGCCTCTCCACTCCACAAACAAACGCCCTCTCCCCCCCTTCCTGTCAAACATTGGGCTGTTCATGCTGCCCCCCCAGGAGCATGGCTGTACTCTGGCGCATTTGTTATCGTTGTTGTACAGTGTGTTGTTGTGGATTATCATGTGATTTTTTTTAATTTAAATCATTTCTGAAAATAATTCTATAACCAATTCTACCATTGTAAATGTGTTATCCACCATGCAGTGTAGGCTAAAAGCAGATCATAACATATCTCAATCTCTTTAATTTTTTCCAACTGAACGTATAAAAAATCAATTCTTTATTATGTCATGAAGAATTCAATTGAAAGCAACATCCTTCATTTCCCTTTCGTAGGAGAAAGCAATCGCTGCATTCGTGTCGAAGAGTGCTACGGCTTCCTCCCCTAAGCCCAACATCGTGGTGGACAGTCCTCACTCCGATTAAAAACTGTGAGTGTCTCCTTTCACATATTTTAATTCTAATCGCATCTCGCATGCTTCCACACACACTATAGGCATGCATTCAAGGCATAGGAATTTGTCTTATTGTCTTAACATATACAATCCAATCCCTTCTTGATTTTCTGCTTGCAAACAGGGACTCACTGTACAGGAATCTTTTACAAAAACGTCCATACTCTCTCTCTAGTTAGATGTACGCATAGAGGGACAAAAACCGGTTGGAAAGTCTTTAAAATGCATGACCTAGCCTGCGAGTGTGTGATAAAGTGGCGGGCCGCGGAGGCTGTCAGATGTAGCTAGCTGGAAGGCAGAAGCATCTGTATAATCTAGATGTTACGGGTTATGTAATGCAATGGGCCCCCTCCCTCTCCACTCGCTCCCTCCCTTCCCCCCAAACGTACAGTACACTGCATACTGTTTATATATTCTCCTCCGTACTGTCTCTCTTGCTCTCTTTGCCTAATCTGCCTCTTTTTCTCCTTTCTCCTTTTTTTTCTTCCGTTTTTTCCTCAGGTCATTTTTCATCTCTCCAGCTCCAGACTTTTTTCTTTTCTTTCCCTTCTCATCTGTGAATAATTCTCTCCATCAAAGAAAGAGAGAGAGAGGGAGAGAGGAAGAGAGAAGGAGAGAGAGAGAGGGAGAGAGAAGGAGAGAGAGAAGCGGAGTAGAAAACGGAGCGCTAGTGTCCATGTCCTAGTGCTGTAATGAAGTCCTAGTGCTTTCTTTACCCAAAGCCGGGAGCGCAAGGGGGGGAGAAAAAAATATGAAAAAAAACAACAACATCCATCTACAAGCTACACTTTGAGTATCTGACTACACATATACAAACACACACAGCAGACACTAAATGGCAGATGGTAGGATTGATATATCAAGTGTAAAATCGGGCTCTGGCAACCGGAATGCACACAGGTAGATCTAAAACACACACACACACACACACACACACAAATAGCTCACACACACACACACATAGACACATACATAAACACACACACACACAGAGTTTGTAGTATGTGCGTAGTTCCCGTGTGCTTCAGACTATAGTGTAGTATTTCATCTAGGAAGGAGTTATGACGTCACGTGACAAACTTTTTTCTCTTGAACACATAAAAAAAAAAAGAAGAAGAAGAAGAAGAAGAAGAAGAAGAAGAAGAAGAAGAAGAAGAAGAAGAAGAAGAAAAAAAATTGAAAGACAGATTTCAACTCCAGGACCAAAGGTTCACGCCCACTTGTACAGACTATAAAAGAAGAACATCACTATGTCGATATTTTTCTTTGCAAAAGAACATTGGTGTACACACAGTACATGAAGCCGTACTGTTTGTGTGTGATAGTCTCACGTGATAGGCCAAAACAAAACATCCGAGGTGGATTCTTTGGGACATTTTTTCAGACGCCTTTCTCCAGGGCTCTGTATCCCATCGTTTTTGTATCCCATCGTTCTTTTCTCGCTTATTTTTTCCCCAAGAGGAAGGACAACAAAAGCGTTTCCAAGTCAGTGGTCTTTTATTGATGTCAAAAAAATGAGGACAGACTCATTGGTTTAAGCATGTTAAACACAACCTTGAAATGTGTCCCTCTTCCTCATGCTTCATCAACGGTATCCATTTTGATTTATTTTTTTTGTAGTTTTTTTGTGTAGTTCAGAATATACATATAATCGCCAGGAAAAAGGAGTTTATTCTCATGCCATTTTTTAACAGTGCACTGAGGATGCTTGGATGGTGTGAGCGTCTGGGACACACACGGACAAAGTTGATTGTCCCAAGACTTTAACCCTAACGCAGGACTACAGAGAGCGGACTATACTACGGACGTTTTTGGGATAAGGACCAGCATCTTGTTTGGATTGCACTGGATGGGACTATGTTTTCCAATGGTGGAAGGACATATCACCTCACTCTTTATATTTATTTTTCTATCATTCCGGGACTGCTTTTTTCATTTTTTTCTTTTTTTCTCTCAAGAATAAAATCGTCCAAAACTTCGACTGAGGAGAAAAAAAAAACGATTATATATCTTCAAGTTCCACGTTCCATGTCCCTGACAAAGACTTTAGAAGGACACACACGTCCCCGTGTCGCTTTTATTAGTGTGTGTTTCTGTGTTGGTTCTGTTGGCGTGTTTGTTTTGTATTTGTGTGCGTCCGTGTGTGTGTGTGTGTGTGTGTGTATGCCTGTGTGTGTGTGTGTCACTGTGACGTCCCCCATGTCTTACTGTCTAAACCCCACCCTCATTTCCAAAAAACCCCGGCACCGAAAAGACTTGAAACGCTTGTCTAGGCGCCAAACGTGTTGTCTTGTCCCTGTGTCTTTACAAGGAGCCATTGTGTGTGTGTGTGTGTGTGTGTGTGTGTGTGTGTGCAGTGTGTGTGTGTGCATGTGTGTGTGTGTGTGTGTGCGTGCTTGTGTGTACGTGTGTGTGTGTGTGTGTGTGTGTGTGTGTGTGTTAACTGTACATGCCTCATTGCACTAAGTGGGGAAACACTGTCTCTCATAGACATTAGTTTGTTATTGTCTATGTATGTCGTCTCTGAAATCAGCTGCCAATCATCATCCTGCCCTTGTCCTCCTACTCCCTACCTCCCCTTTACCCACAACCCCCTTTGCCTGATGTAAGTAACTGTGTTGATCGTGTACTACTTCTTTCAGTGAAAAATGTGTGTACTGTATGTCCAAAGGGGGGGAAGAAGATGAAGAAAAAAAAAAAAAAAAACAGATGGCAAAAGTGGATTGAAAATTGAAAATCGTCGGGTGTGTGTTTTCATTAAATTTTACGAGAAGGAACACCAAAAAATAAATAAAATTAAAATTAACAGAAAAGAAAAAATAACAATAAAAACCGAGGCTCATTTGTTACGGGCTACGGATTCATGACAATTTTTTAGATGTTCCCCTTTTAAAAACGCAAAATGGTGAAACAAGGAAGGAGGTGTGTGTGCGAAAAACAAGAGGTTGGGATTCCTGCACTTATAACGCTGTATCTGTGTCACTGCTTAGTACCACCAACTACTATTTCTACTGTAAACCTCAGAAAACAATCAACAGTATCACGGTACAACAACACCTCACTACAGCTACTTGTATTGCTCTTGTTGCCTTTTTCTCTCTCATCCTAACAGTCTGTGTGTGTGTGTGTGTGTGTGTGTGTGTGTGTGTGTGTGTGTGTGTGTGTGTGTGTGTGTGTGTGTGTGTGTGTGTGTGTGTGTGTGTGTGTGTGTGTGTGTGTGTGTGTGTGTGTGTGTGTGTGTGTGTGTGTGTGTGTGTGTGTGTGTGTTTCATGGGAGGGATCTAGTTTCTCTTAACCTATGGACCGTGGAAGTGTATTGCGAATTACTTACAAGTGTTGCTTGATTTGGTATGCCAGGCCCGGCGCCAGAGCAAATCTGTAGGGATTTCTATGTTTTTTTTTAAATGTAACTTTAAAAAAAAAAAAAAGTTTTACAACCATTAGACACATACACACAATACATTAACAATGAAATGCCATTTTTAATAGGAGGGTGCCGCAAAAAAAACGCCATGACAACGTTCCCACATACAACACTACAGTGCAAAACATACAACACACACATGGGCAGCAAGGCAGTGGGTTCGAGGCGGCAAAAACGCCTAGTAAACAAAAGCATGACCAAAAAAAACAAAAAGGTAAAAGGCTCACATATTAAAATAACAACAGCTTTGCTTACTATAGGCTCCTACACTTGGTCGAAAACAGCTGACCACAGCAAGCAAATTCAAACAATTCAGAGCTATAAACCACAGTATAAGCACTAAAACTCACATAAGATTAATTTCATATGAAACTCTATTCATTGCTTGATGCTAAAGCTGGAGATTTTGGTTTTAAGCCATTTTTCTGGTATGAATTTTTTCATTTTAAAAACACAAAACAGATTTCAAACCGTAGGCTCATGAACTAAAGACCAAAGAATAGTGTAACTACTTTCTACCACCCACACACCAACTCGCTTGCATGATGTGTTCTGAAAGGTGATTGGTCACTTGCAAATAGTCCTAATCTTACACATATTTTTGCTTTAGTTTACAAAATATATATATATTTAGATTTGACTAAGTAGCTAACATCATATTAGCCTATACAGTGTAAGTTTAAACTGCAAGAATTTAAAAAATAATTGGTGAAAAAAACACGTTTTATTTTGAAGGGCAAAGATATCAAAAGTGGGCGTGGCTCAAATTTAAATACTACAATAAAAGGTTCAGTGTATTTAATATATTAAAGATGTTACCCACGGCGCCGGGTCTGGGGTAAACTCATCAAGTGACACCCTTTGCATTGTAAAACCTGCTGGTGTATACTGTGTGGTTTGCCAGTGAGCTGAAGGGGTTATCGAGTGGCTTGTATAAGTAGATACCGTATCGATCCATCGGTCTCAAGGCTCCATAACACTATGTTCCCAGCCCTGCTCTATCCCTGCTTCTGTCTACCCTAGTTAACCCTTTATTGTGTTCCCGATACATAACAAAAAGTCATATAGTTGAGCCGGTACATTCTCTTATATATCACCTCAGTGTTTGTTTGTTTACTTATTCTTTAGTTTTTCTCTATACCTGCTAGCCTCTCACCTCATTTTTTCACCTCTCTCTCTCTCCCTCATCACTCCATCTTGCCCTCTTTCTCTCCGTGTCTGTATTATCCCTCCCTCTCTCCCTCCCTCCGTCTGTCCATCCGTCCTAACTCTATTCTCTCTTTCGCTGTCTACTTTTTCGTGTCAGTGCAGTTCCGAAGGGGGGAAAAAAACATGTTTGCATGCTTATATTAACATGAATGATGTCAACTTGATGCAATGAAAAATTATATAAGTGATGCTTATGAGCAACAAAAATCTGACAATGAACTTGATACTAATATTACTAATGATACGGACTCAAAAAGGAGAGGCCGAGCAATTGTGTTTCGAAAAACAACAATGGTGATAAAAAAAAATAACATTGTTTATGCTGTATTTATCTTTCTCGAAAAATTGTTATACTTTTTATTTTATTTTTTTCAATTTTATTTTTATTTTTTATATTATTTATTCAAGAGGTTTTACTTTTGTATTGGTTATAATGCTGAGAATTTAGAGCGAGGGGTTCAGTCATGCAAGGGGGCGATTGTTTTCAGGACAGCTGTGCCAGGTGGGTCGCAGGATTTCGGTGAATGTGTAAAAGTAACAACAAGTGTGGCTGGATCAAATGATATATGGAAATAAAGGATATGTATCATCCAACCTTTCTGTCTCTGAGTCCTTTTCATTTCATTTCATTTAAAGGGCCTCTGCTCCGTTATGGCAAAATAATCATAATCATAATAATGATGATAATAATAATAATAATAATCATGATCATTTTTATTCATATTGAGATTACCCAATTTTTTTTAAAGGTGGAGTCAGCGATTCTTAAGTTTTTGTCAAAATCGGTGAATATGTCCTCAGGATCCACTACCTGTCCGTACTGTGTGTGCGCTGAAAAGAAATGTAGGGGTAATACACAGCCTTAGACACTGTAATCTGGTATGTAATGTAAACAAAGGGGGCACACCTAAGCCAGCAACGTGCCTGTTTACAGAGCCTAGGTTGTGTATGAACACTGGATTTACATAGGTAGTGGGTTGTGAGGGGATATTCACTGATTTCGACAAAAAGTGATTTTGACAACAAGCGTTCTCCAGAATCGCTGACTCCACCTTTAATACAATAATTACACCGACTTGGACTGGAAAAATTGTGCATTTACTAATAACTCTTTTTGAAATCCATTTGAGAATATGTCATATTAACAGTGGATTTACTTGAAATTCAAGATAGCTGTACAAACATGACCTGCCGGCTCAAAGACGGCTTGAGCTGACTGCTGACTTATGTAACTTTATCTTGTAAAAGTTGGTTACCTTATTTTAATTTACTGTAATTGCACAGCCCTATATACTTTTAATCCACTGTTGGGTTTGGGAGGCAGTATATGTGGTGTTGTGTAGCTACTGTCACACACACACACACACACACACACACACGTATAGACTATTTTTATCTCCAGCATTGGAAGGTTAGACTAGTCTCTCATACCTGTACCAAACCAACTTTTTTTTACATCCCAGAGCCCTTAGACTTTCTGCCATGCATTAAATCGTGTGTAATTATTTAGCCACTTTGTCATAAATTCTTTATCGTGACCGCGTTTTTGCCTAAACGCAAAAGGGAGCAAAGGCTGCCTGCCCTAGGAGCTGTCCTGCATCTGGCTAACCTTAACTTACTGCTATTTTGTCTGCCGTATTTTTAAAAACACACACACATATATATATATATATATATATATATAATATATATATAAAATATATATTTATATATTTATATATATATTTATATATATATATATACTGTAAATACATATTATTTGTCATATGGTGATTATCTCCTAAGTATAGGATGTGCATTTTTTTCCACGTTTAAAAACAATGTACAGGCCTTAGAAAGGCATTTTTGGCATGTATAAATCAGATAATTAACAACAAATTTACAGAGCCTTCTGTAATAACCTTCAGGATATAGTGCTACGAATGGTCATGGAATGGTTAGTTGTATGTACTTGCTTTAGAAGTTGGGATTTTTTTGGTTCAGAGTATTGAAAATAAGGCTACATTATGGACATTTTATTTTTACCAGACGAGACGTTATGGAAGTAAAATAGTCGAAAATCTCCAAATTGAGCAGTGCTTGAAAAACCAAGCGATGATGACACCAATGGGAGAAACCTGGATAGCTATAGGAGAGGGGGATAGCTGCATGCAGGATGTGTGTGTGTGTGTGTGTGTGTGTGTGTGTGTGTGTGTGTGTGTGTGTGTGTGTGTGTGTGTGTGTGTGTGTGTGTGTGTGTGTGTGTGTGTGTGTGTGTGTGTGTGTGTGTGTGTGTGTGTGTGTGTGTGTGTGTGTGTGTGTGTGTGTGTGTGTGTGGAGACAGGAGGTGGAGGAGGCTAGGTGTGTATATATAGACACACTCATCATGGGGCACCTGCAACACACTGACTGTGCTGACAACAGTTCAGGAAGAGTGAGAAACACACACACACACACACACACACACATAGACTCACACAGACACATACACACACCCTCTCACACACACACAAACACAAACACACACACACAAATACAGGCGGTGATCATGCGCTAACACATATACACGTGACAACGCAGCAGTTAGCACAGCTTTAACGCTGTAGACTGTTGAGAGAAAAAGTGGGAGGAGAAGTTGGAGGGGGGGTGCTGCTGTCTCCATGGCAACGGTCCCACCGTGCAAAAAAAAATCATTTAGTCGGAAAGACATTTCACTCAGTTCAGTGAGCTGAAAGAGGCAGAGAGAGAGAGAGAGACGGAGGGTGAGCAAGTTAGAGACTGGGGGAGGTGTGTGTGTGTGCGTGTGCGTGCGTGTGTATAACACCGGAGGGATTTATTCTAAAGTACAGCTGACAGCCAAAGTCATTAGTTCTTATTCTTAATATATCTATTTATTAGACATAACCCTAATGAATTCCCTTTTGGATCATTAAATATGAACGCAATAGCTTTAAAAATGATACTTTGGTTATTTCAGTGTTCCTAACGGTCGGTGGACCATCTGTATGAACTGGAGTGTAAAGATTTATGTAACAAATCTCACCTTCTGACCTTACACACACATCCACCTCGACACTGGAACATCTCAAGTGACGTTAGTGACTCAGAACTTTTCTATTCCTCGTCTTAAAAGCACTTAAGCTGACCCCTTAAAATAAGAACACTTAATATGCCACGTATGCAGTTTTTTAACATTTATCCCAAACACTATTAATAATAACCCAAACCTTTCAAAATAATGAATTCAATGGATGTGTGTGTGTGTGTGTGTGTGTGTGTGTGTGTGTGTGTGTGTGTGTGTGTGTGTGTGTGTGTGTGTGGTGTGTGTGTGTGTGGGGGGGGGTGTGTGTGTGTGTGTGTGTTTCAACCTGCAAGAGTGTATTAAAGTAGTTTGCCTGGGCGGAGGGGGAAAGTGTATTAATACAGGAGCCAGGTTTCAGACCTTCTACAGAAAATTGCATCGCTGGAAGAACTAAATGAAATCCACCTTAACAAACAGTCGAGGCTTCCGTTGACATTATGTCTCTGCTGTCATGGTTACAGATGAGTAAGACGGCTGTGGAGGAATTTCTTAATGTTTTTTTTTCTTACAAAATGAATAGATGTTTACAGCAGGGGCATTGGGTGGGATGTGTTCACCTCAGAGATATCATCAGGAAACTTTGCCAGTTGATGTTGACTTACATTAAAACATCAAAATATATATATATTTTTTTTAAATGTTTGAATAATTATGTAGATGTGTGTGTGTGTGTGTGTGTGTGTGTGTGTGTGTGTGTGTGTGTGTGTGTGTGTGTGTGTGTGTGTGTGTGTGTGTATTGTGTGTCTCTGACTGTCTGTCTGTCTTTGTGTCTTTGTGTGTGTGTATGTGTGTATGTGTGTATTGTGTAGTTCTCATTATTATCAGCACTCTATTCAGTGTTTCTTACCACAGTCCTCTCTACGTGTGTGTGTGTGTGTGTGTGTGTGTGTGTGTGTGTGTGTGTGTGTGTGTGTGTGTGTGTGTGTCTGTGCTTGCCTGTGTGCGTTCCTGCTGTGTGTGTGTGTGTGTGTGTGTGTGTGTGTGCTTGCGTGTGTGTACATTTCCCTGAGGACACCAACAACAGCAGCAGCCCCTTCACCAAAACATTTTTTTCCAGTGGTTGGTTCTTGTTGTACAGTGACACACTACAGCGAGCCATATTTCACGTCCCTCTCACTAAAAGCGCCCGGCCGTTGAGATGTCCACTTAATGCACTCCTCCTGCTCTGCATATGGATTTGGCCGCCATGCCAGCAAAGCACTTTGCCTTGAGGGAGAGGAATTAAACCCCTGAGTTTCTTTAGATAGATTAAATAGGGGGGGGAGCGGGCTGAAAAGGGCCTGGCTCAAGGGAGAGGT
>CM049410.1:24287500-24315000 GCA_026929865.2 Hyperoplus lanceolatus
TTAACTCTTTCACTGCCAAACACACACACACACACACACACACACACACACACACACACGAACATATGTATACCACATTAGTCTCAAAAAGGACAACCATAGACATAATGAATTTGCTGAGTATTATTATATAAACTTAACAAATGAGCGATTCAGACCAAATGATCAGAATTATGAATGATTGATGATGTATTGATTGTACACATGTTGTGAATCTCTCTCTGTCAGCCTGTGTGCCGACCGACCGACAGATTGTGTGTTTTAGCTTCGGGCGGTGGACGGAGAGAAAGAAAGAAAGAGAGAGAGAGAGAGAGAGAGAAAGAGAGAAAGAAAGAAAGAAAGAGAAAGAGAGAGAGAGAGAGCAAACGGTTAATTCCTCATTCTGACTGCTGATGCAGTGTTCCAGCTGAACCCCTTGGAGAGTGTCTCTAGTTCTCACTCATTCACACACACACACAATCACACACATACACACACACACACACACACACACACACACACACACACACACTGTATTGTACTGCTTGCTATTCTTCCGGAGTAACTCGCTCTGCCCTCTCTTGAATGAGGCTAATTGAAAGGCGAGAATAACCCTTTTCATGATTGGTCATTATTTTTGGGGCAGTTTCAAATTCAAAAGATGTTGATATACAGCAGAGGCCAATTGAAGCTTACCTTACCCATCTCTCTCCTGGGTTACCCCCCCCCCCTCCTCTTAGTGTTATTCTAATAACAGAGTCAAGTGGGATTTTTCTCAAACCTCCTTGAGACAAATTGTGGGCGAATTGTGAGATTAGTTGTGCTTAAGTGGCTCTTGTCCCCGGCATACAGGTGCTTATGGTGGCTTCTGTAAACCCCCTCAGCTGGCACAGGAGCCTCCCCCGGGGGTAATATGAGCTTATGGAGAGTCTGTGTGTGTGTGTGTGTGTGTGTGTGTGTGTGTGTGTGTGTGTGTGTGTGTGTGTGTGTGTGTGTGTGTGTGTGTGTGTCTGTGTCTGTGTGTGTGTTAGTATTACTAATGTTGTGGGGGCAACAGTTAAAACAGTTATATTATGGGGACTTGCCTTCCTTATGGGGACAGAGTGGAAGTCCCTATAACGTAATAATGACATTTAAGGGTGAAGATTTGCTTTAAGGTAAAGGTACACTAGGGTTTAGGTTAAGGTTAGGGGAAGGATAAGGCATGTAGTGGTTATGGTAAGGGCAAATCTCCAGGAAAATAATGTCTATGTAAGTCCTCGGAAGTGATGAAAACACTGGCTATTTCTGTGTGTGTGTGTGTGTGTGTGTGTGTGTGTGTGTGTGTGTGTGTGTGTGTGTGTGTGTGTGTGTGTGTGTGTGTGTGTGTGTGTGTGTGTAGGTGTGTGTAGGTGTGTATGTGTTAGACACGTCTGACAGCCCGAGAAAATGTTCATATGTTTTGTGTCTCGCTGACAAGGAGGTGAGTCATTCCCTCAACACAACCCGATTGGGACACACACACACACACACACACGTCCTAATGCACCCACCCACCCAAGCATGCACAAACACACACACACACACACACACACACACACACACACACACACACACACACACACACACACACACACACACACACACACACACACACACACACACATTGCTCCAGTAGATCACAAGCTCATAGTTAGTGGAATCGACTGCGGCAGTGTATAGTAATGTGTATAGTGTTCAGCTCATGATGTGACATTCATCATGGCAACACATTAAACACACACAGAGTCGTTTGCCTTCCAGGAGCCGTGTGATTTCTCCATTAACTTTCATTGAAACATGTTCTGTGGCTCCTCTTGTTAATTCAAAACCCGTTTTTTTTTCAGCAGTGCTCTCCATGGCAACCCTTAAGTTCTGTCTGTCAACGCATGAGAGATGAGGGAATACATTTTTTTTTCCATTATGCTGCTACCCCATGTGTGTGTGTGTGTGTGTGTGTGTGTGTGTGTGTGTGTGTGTGTGTGTGTGTGTGTATATAAATTGTCCTTAAGACTGAAGGGTGGCACCGCTGATCTGTTAGCACCCTCTCCTGGAGAATAGCAGCTGTCTTATGTATCATCAAAATAAACTCAAGACTTTTACCGTTTTAGTTTGGGTTTAAATATAATACTTAATTATTTCTGATTCTTTAAAGATTTTGATTAATTTATTTGTAATTTTTTTCTTTGTAAAAGTTTAAAAAAAAATATATATGTAACTGTTTCTCTAGGCTTTTTAAAATGTATTTTACTATATATATTGTTTTTATATATATATCTTTGTCTCATTTTCTTGTTGGCTATTTTTTTTATTATTGTTTTATTATTATGATTTTATTATTGAAAGCCTGTTTAACCTTTTTAGTGTATGAAAAGTGCTACATAAATAAAGTTATATCTTATTTGATTTGATAAAAAAAAAAAAACATTTGACCTACAGTAATTGTGAGTGGTAACCTTTGACCATTGGCCCATGTTAACACAGACAATGACATCATGTTTTGGCGTCGTGAACCAATCAGAAGGTCATAAGCGATTAATAAGTCATACAGAATGCGTTTCCTAAGGTCATTAGGGGTCGACGCTTCCTCTTTCACAGTGGGCGTACACATGTTGACCTTGGGGAGATCAAGAGCTAAAAAAAAGCAAAAATTGTCAAGCGGCAAATTGTAATTAAAATGGTTCGGTGACATCAGATTGAATGCCGAGGCCATTAGCATGCAAATGAGCTGTTTCCGCTCATTATTGTTCAGACAAACAAGCGTGTGTTAATCGTTGTGTGTGTTTACATCGCACGTACAGTAAGAAATGAACCACGGCTGATGAACTGAGATGAGCTAAAGGGTTCAGAGTGGGGGCGACAGATCTGGAAAAAGTGTAATTGGAACGAGTGAAAGTCAAGATGGATGTTAACAGAGAATGTCAGGACTAGAAAGAAGTTGGGTCCATGACGTTAATAGCAAAAAGTCTTTTTCACTTAGTGTTAGGCTGACATTTTTAAAGGCGCAGTGTGCAGAATTTATTGGCGTTTTTTTCAGAACAGACTTGGTAGAAATGGAATATGATATTCATAAGTATGTTTTAATGAATGTATAATCAATTGAAAATAAAATGATTTTTTATCAACTTAGGATGAGCCTTTTATATCTACATATGAATGGGGCGCTGAGGCCGCCATGTTGCACCGCCATACAGAAGCATAGAAAGGACAAACTTAACGGCCTTACATGTTTTTATATATATCAGGCGTCCTGGGGAAATGCACTTGTTGGAAGACCAAGAAGAAGAAGTACTATAGAATAAATAACTAAATACATCTTCACCTCATCACTTGATATTGTGGAAAGACTTGAGGCAGTGGTGGATGATGCCATCTTTAGTAACTAGCTTCTTGTCCTTGAAGGCCACCGTAGCTTCTCTAAAATCTCCCCCGAACAGGAGGGTTTAGCAAGGGAGCGTTACAATCCAGTATCTCCCCACTAGATGTCGCTACTGTACCTCTAACTGTTCCCTTGTTAAGCAACCAAAGCATAAAAAACAACCTGCTACCCTTCAGCTTTTCTACTACTAATTTGACAGAAAGTTTTGGAAGAGGATCAAATTTCTGCACAATCACTTACAAGCGTCTGTGCTGTGTCTCCAGTGGCCCCCGGGTAACGCTGCCAAAAAATGACGTCTAGCCCGAGTTGTTTACATATTTTTCCTTATTAGATTAGATTACCTTTACTGTCATTGCATATTTATACACAACATAATTAGTTTTGAGGACACTGGATGGACTTAGAAGCTTAAAACAATTAATAATAGGGTAAACATGTATTGTAAGTGCATCACAGATTAAAGGTGGAGTCAGTGATTCTGCAGAACGCTTGTTGTCAAAATCACTTATAGTCAAAATTAGTGAATATCTCCTCACGATCTGCTACCTGTCCACACTGTGTGTGAGCTGTAAAATAAATCTGGTGTTAATACAAAGCCTAGGCTCTGATAACACTGGATTATTTTCAGCGCACGGACACACACACAGTACGGACAGGTTGCAGGATTGTAAGGAGATATTTATTGGCTCCATTGACATTCATTGATTTTGATTTAAAGTGATTTTTGCAACAAGCATTCTCCAGAATCACTGACTGCACCTTTAAAATTCCCATGAATTCAATATCTTGTTCATAGCTCTGGAGAAAAAGCTGTTCTATATACAGTATGCACTAAAGTTTGAGTGAATTTCAGTTTCATACTTACAGACTCAACTCCCACTAAAAAAATCAAATCTATATAGTGTAAGATGAGTGAGATCTCTCAGGATTGGCAAAGAATATTTACTATCAATAACCATTTTTCTTTTAAGATACCAGTGGTGGACACAAGCCAAGATGAAATACAGTCTAGTCCGTATAACAGAGCTGGCACAATACTGCAGAGAACTATCACTCAGGGTCATGGACTGGGTTAGTCATTCTCTATAATATAAATGTGTTCTCTCTCTTTCTGCTTGTTAAAATACAAGTTGACGGATGATGACTCATGGCAGAGTGACTTTCTCCCACTTGCCAGTTGACCAGTTGGCCTGTAGCGCTGGTGACACTCCCGTCTCAAAAGTTTTTTTTTAAGGTGTCATAGGGAGTTGATTCAGTTGTTTTGACGTGTTTTTCTGGGCAGAGCTTCCTGTAAAGTCCTTGAAGTTGCCAACAGTGTAGTCGGGTTATGCTAATGTTGATCATCCATAAAGATCTGGAAAGAAAGGACATAGAGGCTGTTCTCTTTATTACGTGGATGGCAATGAGGAACTACACAAAGTAACATTGTGTGCTCCTTGTACTTTAGTATATTGATTTGTGTGTGCATTTTTTATTCAAATTTCCCACAACGTATTATTTGGGAGCTGTCACTTTTGAGATTAAGATTTACAAAGAATATGACCATTTTATAAAATGTGAGGACTTGTTGACAGTTTTCACTGCCCTGAAAAATCATCTATTGCAGGTTTAATTTAAAAAATAAATGCATTTTTTTTATTTGTTATGCGTTATTTTTATCATTCTACAACTGCTATTTTTACTTAGGAATCTGAACACTTCTACAACTGACACTGACAAACACACACATGGCAAACTAATCTAACCCAAATACAGTCTTCATTCCCTGACTATCAATGTCCTTGGTGAAATACCGTTAGATTACAGCTATGAGCACCCTTTTGTTAGTGTATTCTCTACCTTCAAAGGCTCCTCAGTGCTTTGTTGGACTGTATTTGGTTTTACTGATCTCTGTTTCCGTCGGTTGCGAGCGAGAGAGCTGTCATCATCAGGTGAGGAAATTCCTTCCAGGGTGACATCACTATCTCCAGTTGGAAAAACACATTCCTGGATTTTCCTGTCTGCTTGTTTTTAACTGCATGACTGTGTGTGTGTGTGTGTGTGTGTGTGTGTGTGTGTGTGTGTGTGTGTGTGTGTGTGTGTGTGTGTGTGTGTGTGTGTGTGTGTGTGTGTGTGTGTGTGTGTGTGTGTGTGTGTGTGTGTGTGTGTGTGTGTGTGTGTGTGTGTGTGTGTGTGCTTAGAGTGCAACAATACACCAGGGTTTATCATTGCACTTCTTGCTATCTTCTGGTCTGATCGTAAACACTGTAGTGTGAGACTCTGTGTTTTGGCTGATGGCCATAGATTATGTCGATGCCTAAAGCAGCATTTGACCTGCACGCTGTTCTCATGACACGGATAGTAAGGGTTTAAAAAGTGACTGTAGTATGAGTAAGTGTGTGTGTGTGTGTGTGTGTGTGTGTGTGTGTGTGTGTGTGTGTGTGTGTGCGTGGGCGTGTGTGTGTGTGTGCGAGAGAGCCTGTGCTTGCGTGTAGTTGTGTGTGTGTGTTTGTGTGTGTTGCTGTCACCATCTCAAACACACACATGGATGACAACAATCTCTCCGTCTCTCCCTCTCTGTCACACACACACAGTCATTTCCATCCTAAATTCAACAATCCCAATTGTGTACATATAACAAGTTGACATTTTATTTCCAAAAGACAGGCAGTTTGCAAAACAAAAAGGAAAAAAATTACTGTTGGAGCAATTGCATCGTTTTTTTACAGGACAGATAAAGGAACAGAACATTGACAGAAAGTGAAGAAGGCTTTTAAGTTTTAAGACCTTGGCAAAGATGCTCTCTGTGATAAGCCTCATACATACAGAACAGAACAGCAACAGATGTCTAGAGATATAACACTCACAGACAGAGTTCTTATCTTAAAGGAACAGTCTGCAAAGAAATATAAATGTTTTGGAGTCAAGCTGAGAATCTGATGAAGCAGAGAGGATATCAGTTTCATCTCTGGTGCACACTCTATGGAGAAATAGCTTCACATCTGGGACATGTTTAGACCTGGGCCCTGTGTGTCAAAAACATCGGGATTTTGGGACGATTTTAGTCTTCAAATGAACACAATTGAGGCTGCATGTTTTTGTAGATAATGGTTCACAGACAGTTTAATGCTAAGTCTGAATACAGAGTGAACCTCCTAGCCTTAGCCTTTGCCTTAGCCTTAGCCTTAGCCTTTGCCTTAGCCTTTGCCTTAGCCTTAGCCTTAGCCTTAGCCTTAGCCTTTGCCTTAGCCTTTGCCTTAGTGTTACTTTATGTGTGTAGTGTTTTAAATACATTTCAAATGTTTTTACTTTCTGTATTTCTCTTTCACTTACATGTTGTGTGTGAAGCACTTTGTAACTGTATGTTTAAAATGTGCTATAACGAAAGCCTTACCTACTGACTTACTACGTCAACTAGTTAAAGTACTGCACTTATATAGCGCTTTTCTGCATTGGCAGACAAAAAAACTGTAAAGGCCAGCCTGGCTATCAGCAGAAAATCTTAAGTGCAGGATTTAACCACCATTTTTAGCAATACACAACTCTCTCTTCCTCCTAGAAGCCCCTAGCCACTCCCCCAAACTATGCAGAAAAAGCTTTTCTTATTTACATATAATGGACGTGATAATGCACTATAGGTGGCCCCCACTCACTGCAGCAAAATAAATTATCAAGTGTTAGCAAAGAAGGGGCCATAACTTAAAGCATAGCGTACCGTTTCCTCTGCCAAGTTCCATTGTTCTTTATATAAAGTACCTCACGGTGCATTATTGTGATTATACCACGGCCTCTTACCAAATGAGACACACCATGACAAATGACTCGTGTTGTCATAAGTACCTGCAGTTTAATAAACCTGTCCACAGTGAAGTATATTGGGTCATTTCCAATATGAGATCGACAAAGCACTGGCCAGCCAATCAAAATCATCCGTGGCTATGATGTATATATGTTGTTGTTAGGTAGAAAAGTAGCCTTTCAATTAATACATCAATATAGTCGTCTGAATTATAGCTTTATAGTGGATCTATTGAGCTTTTCAACTGAAAAATAGTTGACAGATATCTAAATCAACGAGGTGAAATACCCTTTAAAAAATGACATACTGTACAATACATTATGAAGGATTTCACATTAAGTGTCTTAACGTAATATATAGAAATGCTGATTATAACCGCTTTTAATTAACAGTATACAACATAAAACAGCATTGTAGCTGCTTGAATATGTGTGGATAGATAGGCCAGATTTTACTACTCGTGACTAAAGAGATGACACTGAAAAATATCTTTCAAACTCATTGTGTTTTTTTGACAGCAAACAAACAATTTAAATCCTAAGAAATTCAGAAACTGTTCCTTTAAATGACAAAAACAAACAGGAGAAAAATACAGATCATAAAGGTATACAGATCATCTATCAAGCTGAATGCACTTGTTGTAATCACAGTATAAAGCATCAATTTCTTCATGTGTTAAGAGACTAGGTAAGCAGTTTAAAAGCAATGTGTTGAATTGCAAAAACAAAAATAAAAGAGATTAAAAACAGCTATTCCTGTAATGCGGCCTCAGCACCAAATGGATATCTATATATAGTATGACATTTAGAGCAGCATTTATTTCTTTACATTAAAGCATTGTTTATGATATGGCTTCAATATGAGTGGTGTGTATGCATACTGTATATATTAAAACATTTTTAAAAATCCTTCAGACAGATGAAAAAAAACTGGATAGTTTTTTTCTCATTGTATGTAGAAATATTCCTCTCAGCGCGAGATTTAGTTTAACAGCTTTTTGGTGTTTTTTTCTTTACAGCATTGGTATTGTGTTTCTGGTATGTGGTTATGACCATGGCTGCGTTCCAAATCACATACTCTTACTCTTTTCTATTCTACATACTACAGCTGATCATAAAAATAATCTAGTTAGGATGCATTATGCTACAATTGGGACATAATTGTACTTATTTATTTCATCATAATATGGCGCCTTGATCTTGCCTCTTTGTTGATGTGACGTCACTTCCAGTGCGCACTGAATTGTGGGTCAGAATCGCCCCAAATAGCATGCTGATTTCAACACTAAAAATCTCGACCGGATGTAGTAGGCATCCAGGAATTTTTAAGCATACTAAATCTGACAATTGGGATCTCCTTAAATCTTTTTCTGGCATACTGAATAGCAGGGAAGTATGGGGATTGGAACGCAGGGGTAGTAAGAACTTGATTTTCAGGGTAGATGTGTAAACGACACTACACTGCCTCCACATAGTTAGCGGGGTACAATCCCTCCCAGCCGTCTTCCTTCATGCCTCGACACCAGCCCTGGTCGTCCTCATCCTCGATCTTCAAGAATTCCTCACCTGCCCAAACACACGCACATCTAGTTTTGTGATGGAACTTTTCAAACAATAATTTTCTAACTTTTTTAAGGATTAAAAAATAAAAATCTGACTTTTTCCAAATTTTTGTCTTCCTAACTTTTTAATTGTTTCTTTTATATTTACTTACTGTATAAAAAAAGATAATGCGAAAAATATGTTTTTCATAACAAAATATACCTTTAAAACTCAGGTGCACAAATTCTTTCTGTAATGATTTAACTGCTTGTTATTTCCTATAATAATCGATTATAAGTTTGCTTTATATATTTATATAACAGCAAAACAATGACCATTAGCAATACAAAACCAAAAGCGATTCAATAATGTATAATTGATAGAGTAAGAAAACTAATAAGTGAACTGATGGCACCTTTTTTTTATTCACTTTCTGCTGATCAATTACTTGATTAATCAACTAGCAACATGCCAGTTTACAGAGCCTAGGCACAGTACAGACAGGTAATGTACCGTGAGGAGATATTCAACGATTTTGAAAAAAATTATTTGACAACAAGCATTCAACAGAATCTCTGACTCCATGGTGTCTGTGTGTGTGCGTGTGTGTGTGTGTGTGTGTGTGTGTACCTGCTTTAAATGACAGCTCGTCCGTCTCCTGGCCAACATAATCATATAGAGCTCTGACTCTCACTCCTCCGATCATAGCACTAGGAAATAAAATGACAAAAATAAGAGACAGATAGACAGTTTGTATGCATGTATATATGGTGTTCTGATTCTTCTTATTTGTTATTATTGGTAAAAAAAAATGTAATGCGTTGGCAATACTCCCTGCGTTCCAATACCCATACTTCCATACTATTTAGCATGCCAGAAAAAGAATTAGGATGTCCCAAAACATGCATGTCAATTGCAGTATGCGAAAAATACCTAGATGCCCCACTAACTCAAGTAGCGATTAGAAGTATTTATCTTTATTCTTGACATTTCTCAACAAAATTAAAACTGCTGTACTTTAGTATGTAGTGTAGTAAAAAGAAAAAGTATGTGATTTGGAATGCAGGGACTGTTTTCTGCAATGGTCGTGATGCCAATAAAGCTTTTTGAATTGAATTGACAGATGGGTGTTTGATCATCCGTACACAGCAACAGCTACGCATCATCACTTGAGTGCAAAACAACCATTTCCTTTGGGACTCACTCACTCACTCACTCACTCACTCACTCACTCACTCACTCACTCACTCACTCACTCACCTCTTCTTCTCTAGCGTTCCTTTCTGTTCTACTGGCTTCTTCACTTTTTTGCTTTTTTTCTCGGGCACCCATTCCTAAAAAGTAAAATAAATAAAAATAAAAATAATAATGATGTTATAATAATAATAATAATAAAATAATAATAATAATAATAATAATAATAATAATAATAATAATAATAATAATAATAAATTGAACAAAAATAATTTAATTTAAAATATAAATAACTGAACTTTAGTTTTTTAGTGTAATAGAAATACAATAGTGTGAGGAACCTATTAAACTGAACTTGACATTTTGAGTATAAAAGAACTGGTTGTAGTAAAGACCTCAAAGTGTGGCCAGTCTGTGGGCATGCCCGGCCCGAAGCTGTTCTTCCACCAGCGCAGGTCCTCTTGGTCGTCGATGGCCATCAGTGTGTTGTGAAGCTCGTCATACACGGCCCGAACACTGGAATGAGAGGTGGAGAATTAATGTTCATAGCTATGTGAATAGCTATAACATATTTAATTTAATTATAACAATATAAAACATTTAAATAAAAAAAAATCAAAGTAGCATATTAAAAAAATGATAAGATCAAATAAATTAAATAAATAAAAAGTGGTGAAGAATAAACAAAAATAACTTAGAAATTTTATGTATACATATTTTATATTTGAAGTAAACCAATACAGAGCTACACCTGACTTTTCTGCTTGGGCCGGCCTTTACTGACCATGACAATACAGACTTGAGTGTGCCTAGTGTTTTCAAATCAGACATTTTTAATTTTTGTATATTGAAATATGAGTAAATCGGCCTGAGGGATAAAATATCATAATATGGCGACAATTTACTTTTAGTGTCGCTCGTGAGGTTTTACAACGCGTCGTAAACTGAGCATGACATAATAAACACAACGGGCACCATGGAGCAGGTTCAATATTTTATGGAGCAGCTGAAATGATAATGGCATCATATTCATTCTGCTAATGTTTCAATGTAACACACACCTACACACACACACACACACACACACACACACACACACACACACACACACCCACACACACACACACACACACACACACACACACACACACACACACACACACACACACACACACACACACACACACACACACACACACACACACACACACACACACACACAAAGTTTGTTCTACTAATTGGCACATAATGGCAACCACTGCCATCCAGTGCATTTCAAGCTAAAATGTTACCACAGAAAATGAGGCAGCTTATTACAATTCGTCTCATCTAACCCCACCTCCCCATGGGGCCGATGAAGGTTTTATTAAGTAATTGAGTAGCAGTCTTGTCAGTTAGTAACACATGTTAAGTGGACCAGCGTTTAATTAGGACTAATAAATCAAAGCTTTTAGTCACATTATTGATGTTAGCATATTTATTCTAATCTCTTCACAATCCACTTCTTGTGTTCACTGAAAAAGAAAAATGGTGTTAATACAAATGATGGGCTCTGTAAGCTGGTATGTATACAAAGGGCACAAACAAAGGGTGCCCAACATAGCTAGCAAGATGCCAGTTTACAGAGCCTAGGCTGTGTATTAACACTGGATTTTTTTCAGTGCACACACAGTACAGATGGTGAGGAGATATTCACTGACTTTTTCACAAAAAGGGATTTTGACAACAAGCGTAATACAGAATTACTCACTCCACCTTTAAGTGTTAAAATAAGTTATTTTCCAACCAACACACACACACACACACACACACACACACACACACACACACACACACACACACACACACACACACACACTCACACACACACACACACACACACACACACACACACACACACACACACACACACACACACACACACACACACACACACACACACACACACACACACACACACACACACACCTCTCGTTGTTGGTGATGTCCAGGTGTTTGTGGATGGAGAGGAAAGCCTGTTTGAGGAAGACAATTCTCTTGCGTTCCTCGTCCTGTGATTGGTCGAAGATGGATTCCATCTCCTCCATGTAGCGCGGCGCGTAGCGGTTCACCTCCTCAAGCACCTTCTCATAGCGGGCGCGAACCTACCGACATTGAGACACATTGAGACACATTTAGACACATTGAGACACATTTAGACACATCTATCTATCTATCTATCTATCTATCTATCTATCTATCTATCGATAGCTAGATATCTATCTATCTAGCTATCTAGATAGATATCTATCTATCTATCTATCTATCTATCTATCTATCTATCTATCTATCAAATAAAATAAAACAAAACTTCTTATTGCTTGCTCGTCATTTTCTGTTGAGATGCAGTTTTCAGTTTTCAGTTTTCAGTGTCGCCAGGGACTGTCAATCTGTGAAATAGCCATGCAGCAGTGTGTGTGTGTGTGTGTGTGTGTGTGTGTGTGTGTGTGTGTGTGTGTGTGTGTGTGTGTGTGTGTGTGTGTGTGTGTGTGTGTGTGTGTGTGTGTGTGTGTGTGTGTGTGTATGTATGTGTGCGCCTGCATAAGATGCAAATAACTCCCACTCACAGAAACATAGCTCCACAGCACCACTAGTGTTCAAATACTCCACAGAGAGCTTTTAATTACTGATCAAATCTCAAGATAACAGATTAATTTATGGATTAGATGCACACTGCAAAACATGAAAATGTTTAATTAACTGTCTTCACTAGGTTTTTTTAGTTTTGAGGCAAACTAAAAACTGAAAATGTATCTTCGTACTACAATTCTCTGTCATACAGAAAACAATACATACATTTAAAGAAAGAATACTTTTATATTACTTTTACAATGCCTTAGAGTGTGCTACTAACCGTCTGTCTGTCTGTCTGTCTATCCATCCCTCCCTCCCTCCCCTCTCTCTCTCCCCCTCTCTATCTATCTATCCATCCATCCATCTCTGTCACTAACCTTCTCGGCCTCCTGTTGAACCAGCTCTCTCTCCTCCTGGATCTTCTTCTGTTTCTCGATGGCGACGTCGGGGTTTCCCTGAGCGTGTGTCTCTCTCTCCCGGGCCGCGTGCTCCTTACGGCTCACTTTGTGGTACGCAGACCGCACTTTATCCAACTGGGGACCGATAAAAACGTATATTATTGAGTGCTTGGTTTAAAGGTGGAGTCAGTGATTCTGGCGAACGCTGGTTAACAAAATCACATTATGTCAAAATCAGTGGATATCTCCTCGCGATCCGCTACATTGACGTAGCCTACTGTGAGTGTGCTGAAAAAACCATCTGGTGTTAAACACAGCCTATGCTCTGTAAGATGGTATTCAAAACAAAGGGTATGTAAACAAAGGGGGCCCACCGTTGCTAGCACGGACAGGTAGAGGATCGTGAGGAGATAGTCGCAGATTTTTTGGTCAACAAGCATTCTCCAGAATCGCTGACTCCACCAAAATGCAAGACAACACTGCAACACATATCTCCTCCATTCAAAAGCAGCTGACTGTGATCTATCTATAAATAACAAATTTAAAAAAAAAATTGTGGGCAAGTACCTTTAAAATCAACCTCAACTGTATTTTCTCTCTAACAAAACACTTTGTCAAAATGAAAACATAATCCAGAAGATTTTCCAGTTCTCCTCCTGTATCCCTGTCACTAGATGTCCTCCCTATTTTCGAGCTTAACCATTTTCAAATTTGTAGTTTTGTTTTTCTGTCTATTCACAAATGTTCTAAATGTATTACAGTACAACCCCCGAATCCATCATTACAACGTGAGGTCAGCCAATGATCTTTCTTGGCTAACCTACTTTTTTTTTAGGAAAACCTTTTCTCAATTTTCCATTTGATTGTTGGGACAGTTTACCAAGTCATATTAGAAATTGCACTAGCCCTAACTCATTCAATACACAAATCATTTTTATTTGTTGGTACAGTTAAAGTGGCTACGAGGACTTTTCAGTTTGTGTTCATTCTTGCGCCCCCTTTGGACAAAAGCAGTAGTGTTTTTACCATGGTAGATGGAAAATAGCATTCTTTACACTGATGGTTGTTTGCTGTTACATCTCATTTTTGATCATCAAAGAGAAAATTAGACTGTTCCTCGTAGCACCTTCAAGCATTGCAACATCCTAATCTTTAATAATTTATCAACCTTTCATATTTTGATACCACAATCATTTTGTTTTTTCTTAAAGGAATACTTCACCCATAGGGAACCGGCGTTCTATCATTATAAAATCACCATTATAATATAATGAATGAGGTTTTTCTTCCCTGAGTCTTCCCTCAGTCTTCCCTTGGCCCAGCTGTCCTGTTAATCCTAACCCTACATTGTTCTTACTGTGATGTCACAGTAGGAAAAATGTAGGGTTAGACAGTGAGACCATAAAACACTCTTTCTGCCTTTTCTCAGGCTAGGATGAACCAATTTAATTTTTCTTTGCACATTTATACTAAATAGGATCTCAGAGTTCAATACACCTTCATATTCCAACCGGTGAAGTGGGTCTTTAAGCTGTGTCAACATATATTTTGTACGACTTTGTTTGATGTTGAATGTCTGAGGGCCATCCGACAAGCCCTTATGTTTGTTTTTTAATGTTTTTATATTTATTTCTTCAATCTTCTTTAATAACTTTAGATTGAAAAGGGGAACATGGAGTATACAAATATTAGGAAGTCAAAAAATAGAAAAAAATAATAATAATCCAGTAAAAAAAAACGTTTTAACTTCCTAATTTCTATATAATGTATGTTCCTTTTTTATTGGATTTTTTATGTTTTTTCTTATGTGCAACAACAAAGAAAAAATAGGTTTGAAGACTGAGATGCACCTTTATATTCAAAGCATCTTGCGGCCTAAAATAGTGATGCATTATAATATCTCCGTGGGCTAAATATAGATTATGGAATTGAAGCCATTTACTTAATGAGAACCCATTTCCTCATATCGTAGTAACCTTTAGAATATGAAGTATTGATTTCCTAAGAGGCTCATTTATATTTTTGTTGCAGATATGTGATTCAAAGTCTGATGGATTTCCTCCTGCTCTCAAATCACATAAGCTCTTCTGTACCAATGATAAAAGTAAATGGCCACTTTGACCAAATAACAGAATATGTTTTCTTGCTTAAAGGGATAGTGCAGTATTTTTTAGTGCAGTCACTATAAGGAGTTTGAGGGGAGACGTGGCTGTAGCAGAAGTCAGCCTTGTACTGTTGCAAAGGGCGACAGAAGAATAATGTTTTTTCTCCACATTAAATGCTAACTTGAAAACTAAATATACTCTCAATTGTAGCTAAACTGAGATTTGTTCCACGCCATTGTCATCTCCATAATGTTACAGACTAACCACGCATAAGTTCCTCATACAAACCTACTTTAAAAATACTGAGCTACCCCTTTAATGGTCTGTTCAGGTCACTAAAGTCCTGGAATGAATGCAGAAATGCTGGTATTATTGTGATAGAGGAATGAAAAATATCAAAATGCTATGACAACAGCAGAGGTTTGTAGTTGTGGGAAAAGAGCACAATGTTTTGTTTTCATAGCTGCAGAATCACTCAGCGTTCAAACGTTTAAATATGGGTCTGGTGCCTTGTTTCAGGTGCATCCAGTTTATCCTTCACTGAACCTCAACCAACTAACTATAGATAGTTTACTACCATCGTCTGAATTTACAATTCTATCGGTTTATACCGCTTTAAGGTCCAAGTGTTACAAATGCTTGATTTGTAAGAGTAGGGAATTCAAAACAGAATGAATAGGTAAAACGGTTTTCACTGCTGTGGGTTTGTGAAATTTGTTAAGAAAACATTTGTGTGATTTTTTTTCTTTTAACATTATTATTATTATTTTTTTCTGAAACTTAGAAAAACAGTCTTTTGATTGTGTAAAATACTCCTTACCTTTTTGAGTCGTTTGGCCCAGGGTTTCTGAGCGCGTGCGAATCCGGTCTCTGCGTCCTGGGACTCTTTGAACCCTCCAAACATCTTCTTATGGAAGGAATCCTTCTGCCAGGTCCTGACTCTGTCCCCGTCCTCCGACACCAGAGAGCGACAGATTGACGCATGTAACGAGGCCAGACGGTCCGCAGAGGAGAGGAAGCACCGCCAAGCCTTCAGCAGGGACCCGTACAGGGGACCTGAGAGAGGGGGAAAAATATATATTTTCTTTGTACTTTAGAAAAAAATATCTGGTGTTATACACAGCCCGGGCTCTATAAACTGGCATGGTTATAGCTATGGCGGGCCCACTTTGTTTACATATCAGTTTACAGAGCCTAGGCTGTGTATTAACACTGGATTATGAAGAGATATTCACTGATTTTGACCCTAAGTGATTTTGACAACAAGCATTCTCCATAGTTGCTGACTCCTTTACAGCAGGAGTTGGGCTACATGTCACCGGCTCGAATCATATCACAAAAAGATTAAATTACCATAATTTAACATGTATATAAAACTAGTCGTAGTTACGTTACTTACTGGAGTCGACCACAGGTGTCCACTTGGTGCTCCACTCACTGAGCTGCTGCGCGTACTGCCGCTCCACACGCGCTCGCTCCTGGTAGCACGCCACGATGTCGTTACAGGCCTGGAAGGAATCCTCTGTCCGCTTCACTGTGCGCTGGTAGTTACCAGGCTACCGGGATATAACACAGAGAAGAAGAGCTACTGTTAATATAATATACACAGATAGGGGTTGATAGAGCGCCTTAAACCATTCAATTATATCCAATAATCATTTTTGGGTTAAAGGTGGGGTCAGCGATTCTGGAGAAAGTTTGTAGACAACTACCGAGATATAACAGAGAGAAGAAGAGATACTGTCAACACTCTAAACGGCAGATCTTTTTTCAGAGCAGACACAGTATAGACAGGTGGTGGATTGTGAGGAATTTGTCACTAATATTGACAAGAAGTGATTTTGTCAACAAAGCGATCCACATTTAAAAGTTTTGTTTTGTTTTGCTTTGCCGATTTTCAATACAGCCTTTATGTTCCTTTCCTTTTACCTTTACCGTGCTTGACAGACAACACAAAAAAATTCTACTTCTGGCATGTAGATTGTTAGACCAGTTTAAACAAACATATTAAGCAAGTTAATCTAAGTAGCATGCTGCTAATGCTGTAAGTTATAAATAAATAGATAGATAGATAGATAGATAGATAGATAGATAGATAGATAGATAGATAGATAGATAGATAGATAGATAGATAGATAGATAGATAGATAGATAGATAGATAGACAGATAGACAGACAGACAGACAGACAGACAGACAGACAGACAGACAGACAGAAATATTAATGTAATAAATATATAAAGAGCAGTGATCGGTCACTACTGGTCTGTATCACCCTCCCTGTTAGTCATAACACGGTCCAGCCTTCTTCCTCATCTCCTTCTACCAGTTATGACATCACACCACCACAGCTTCAGCCCTCTAAGGTCAAAACTCTCACGTGCCACAAGACACTTTTCACTGGCATTGAATTCCCTGTGGTAAACTGTGTAACGTCGGGTGTGGTCGGTTGACATGAGGACAAGGCCTAGCGAGCCATATTAAAAAACATGTAAAAAAAAAATTATATAATACAAACCCAGACAAATAGGCAGAACAAGAGGGCAGCAGAGGGAAAGGCCCACAGCATAACAACATATATAATATTGCGTTTTAAATTAATATATTATTTTTTCCTTTTTTAAAGATTTGGTTTTATTGTCAGATGCTCAAATTATAACACAATTACAGTTCAAACACTGTGTCAATCATTTTAATAAGGTTTTACTTTTGAGTTATTGATCCCGGAAGTTTGAATCTTTTTAACTTTACAGCAGTCTTAAACTGTTGAGTTTGGTGTTGACATCGGCACCTGGCATTTTATCATCACTATTGACATTGTATTTCGTCTTCAATCACAGCATTAAGACTTTTTTCACCTGTGCATAATGAAAAAAATATTAAAATAAATCTCTAACATGGCCTTAATACTCTTCTGTACACCAAAAGACATAAAGATAGAGTGTATACAAGTTTTTCTCAACAAAAAAAACCGTCATAAACCCAGACAAGTAGGCAGAACAAGAGAGCAGCAGAGGAAAAGGCCTCAAGCGCAGCAACATATCTCCAAGCAGACTGTGTTGTTTGTAGATGTGGAATTTGGAAATCTCTTCTGCAATTTTCCTGGCAGTCTCCTCGGCAGTCAGGCTCCTACTCACACACTCACTCTCTCTCTCTCTCTCTCTCTCTCTCTCTCTCTCTCTTTCACTTTCCTGTCAGAATCTATCTGATAGTCACTGACACATTAATACAGCCGGTTTTGAGAGTTTTCTGGACGCAATTTAGTGTGTAGCCTATGTTGTCACGCTATGTTAAATCAGTATTGGCAATGAATGCACTCACTGTAAATAATACCATAAATTTAAAGCTATAGTGCGTAACTTTTTTCATATTAAATTAATGTCAGTTCCGTTCAAACCATCCCCAAATGAGTTGACAGAAAGTTGATTTAGCCCTATCAGTTCCACAAAACTCTCTCTGTTTTTCTCAGTATGACAGTGTCCGACATTGGTGCAGGACCTCAGAAAAATGTACAGTGTTGTTGTAATTACTCATGGAATTCCTCATGGTAGGCAACATAAGTTACACACTATAGCTTTAAATCAGCAATGCCAATTCACCCACTGTAAATACCATAGAGTTAAATGAGTAAGAGGTAAGAAATAGCAACTGAAATAGACATCAGGGTACAGCACTTTCTCACAACTGACATATTCACTTATTAAAACATAAATTACGGAGCCCGAGTTAATGTTGTTGTGAACGCCGGCTCATTGTCTCGGCTAATTGAAAATGTAACAGAGAGAGACATCGTTAACGTGATTAGTTACACACCTAAACATTCTTTTAATATGTCAAGAGGCGAGTCAATAAGGAAATGTATGAGACTAATCAGGAACATATGTCAGAGAGCGTATTGAATATATGTCTAATACTGTAAGTGATGGTCACACCGTTTGAATGCTTTTCATATAAATATGTTTATACACAGAACCAAGTCTGCAGCTTTCTCCTCACTTTCTTATTGCTTTTTGATATGTGTCAGCCATTACAGGTAACCTATACTATTACTTTCCTTATTTATTTAATATGGCAACCGCTATACCTACTAGATTATAGTTCATTCATTAACAACAACTGCTCACACACTCAACTGTAGACAGACCTTTGCTTTTCACACAGTGTTAATACACAGCCTAGGCTCTGTAAACGGGTATGATAACAAAGGTGGGCCTCCCGTAGCTAGCAACATGTCCATTTAGGATAATTATGTAGGACATCTCTTAAAGAGGATAAAGCAATATTCACAATTGTTCATTCAATATCACGTTCTTTTCCTACATTATTTAAAAGCTCATGCTGCATTGTCAGTACATATAAGGTGTGTAATATGTGTGTTCCCATATACATAGTTTTTTAGTCCTTTTGAACGTTCAAGAAATCATTTATTATAATTATTATTCTTAATGTTTCACCTGGTCGTCAAATAACTGATGATGGTTACAAGTTAGAATATAGCTTGTTCATAAATGTGCACTCAGGCCGTAAAAGTGGTTTGTTTTCACCCTAACGGTCTTCAAAGGAAAGCAATCACAGCCTCCGCAATGTGCTTTTAATGGAACACTCTATAGTTTCCTCTTGCCCTAATCAGAACCAATTGGGACACTTCCCAGACACTCTCTTTTTCTCCCCTTCTCTCTCTCTCTCTCTCTCTCTGTCCCTCACTCTATTTCTCCCTGTCCCTCTTTCTCCCCCCCCTCTCTCTCTCTCTCCCTCTCTCTCTCTCTCTCTCTCTCTCTCTCTCTCTCTCTCCCTCCCTCCCTCCCTCTCTCTCTCTCTCTCTCTCTCTCTATCTCTCTATCTCTCTCTCTCTCCCTCCCTCCCTCCCTCTCTCTCTCTCTCTCTCTCTCTCTCTATCTCTCTATCTCTCTCACACACACACACACACACACACACACACCTCTTCACTCATCATAGAATTAACCAAAAACAGCTGAGGAATCCGCTTTGTAGCCAACGGGAACAATAATGGCCAGTTCTCGGAGGCAAATGCAACATCCGCTACAAGAGAATCCGTCCAACTTAGTGACAAAATGCAACATAACTAAATGTCTATATAACGCTCCATTGTAAATATATCACATTAAACATACAGTAAATATCCAGACTCTAAAACGTGGCAGTGCACAGACAGAGTGCAAGCGGAAATAGTAATGCATCAAGAAATACTAGTACGGTATTATAATAGTAGTTATCGAGCTATTAAAAGTTGTAAGGAGAGTATTGAAGTATGCACAAGCCAGTAGGATAATGACTAGTATAGTGGAACTAAAAATGGTAGAAAGTATATTTAAGGCAACTTTTACTGTATGTTCAAGTCCTTCCAAAGTGCTTTTAAACCAAATATAAATCAAAGCATAAAACCAACCACATAAATTCCATGACACCATCTTAAAGAAGAATTTAAGAGAACGCCTGGCGGAAATGTTTGTCTTTGAAAAGTAGAAAGGCTAATTGGTTCAGTCACACATTTGCAGTGTCTGCTGCATTTTTAAAGACACTTGCATCTTCTGTTTCATACTTGTTTAACCCTCCTGTTATGTTCCGGGTCAAATTGACCCGTTTCAAAGTTTGAAGATCTAGGAAAAATTGTTAAATAATTTTTTCAGTATGAACTTCTTCGCTTGCCTTAATTAGGTAATCAACATATAATATGAAAAATTTCACTCACACATTGCAACCACCCCCGCAGTTTATATCACAAGATACTGTTCGGGTCAATTTGACCCGCAGTAAAATGGTGGTAAAGGTGTCAGAAATTAAGCTATTTCTTTCTTTACACCTGTGAGACATATTTCACCCAAATCTCACACAAGCACACACAACCCCCCCACACCACACACACACACCCACACACACACAAACACACACACACACACCCCCACACACACACCGTTGCAAGTGTTAGACTTTGACAGGAACCATTTAGTTCCCTTGGGAAAACCCACCCACATTCAGTGGACACCAACAGGGGAGGGGCAAAACAAAAAATATTCTCGCAGGGAGTCCTACCAACATTACACCGTCAGGCAGACCTTTACAAAATGAGCAGCAGAAGCAAAAGATGACAGTCCAGGAGGCTCTGGAAGTCATCATTGATCATGACAGTGAAATAGAGGAGGATGTATCTTGAGCTAAATTCTGATTCTAATGATTCTGAATTTGAACCAGATGAGGAATTGCTATTCCTATTCCTCCAAGCAAGACATTCATGTCAACAAATTGTGAAATCATCCCCAAATATGCGTCGCAGAAAACATACAGGTGTAACTCATATAATTAGAATATCATTGAAAAGGAATTGGAATAAGGCAAAAAGTCATGCAGAATGGACCCAAACCAAGTACTGAGTACACATGCATGATTATACTTTATAGAGGGCTGATATTTCTGTATTAAAAATCCCTTTTATTGATTTCATGTAATAATCAAATGTTCTGAGATTTTAAATTTGGGGTTTTCATAAGCTGTGTAAACCATAACAATCTAAATTATAACACATAAAGGCTTTAAATATCTCACCTTTCATGTAATGGGTCATATACTATATTAGTTTCACCTTTTGAGTCAAATTACTGAAATAAATGAACTTTTGCATATTCTAATTTTTCGAGTTTCACCTTAAAGACAGTGCCAGGGCCCACTAGGATGGCACTGACTCGTGTGACTGACATCAAGTCAGCTTTTGAGCTGGTCATGCCAGATTCAATACAGAAAATCATTCTGGAAATGACTAATCTAGAAGGGAGGTGTGTTTTGGGGAAAAGTGGAAGGAGCTGGAGAAAACACATTTAGATGTGTATTTGGGGCTCCTTATCCTGGTTGGGGTCAAAGGATGAATCGACAGCCAGTCTGTGGGATGCAGAGACAGGCAGGGCTATATTTCAAGCCACAATGTCTCTGGAGACTTTTCACATTGTCTCCAGTGTTCCAAAAGTAATAAAGTGGTGAAACATTACAAAAAAAGTTTGAACATGTATTTTTTTAATGAAAAACGAGTGAATTATCCTTATTGAATCATTACCTGTTAGAGGTATGGACACTAAATTGCATAAATGTTGATAGAATAGTTAGTAATGGAGTTGGTAATGACATGTTCAACTGTTGTTAGGATTCTTTTGGTTTAGGAATCTTTTGGAGATTTAAACATGAGGGTAAATTGACGGGAACAATTGTGTTCTGAAAAGAAAGGAGGGTTAACTATTTATAGGTATGAGTTAGTTTGCTGTCTGTACTAGGGTTATGGTATTAGTATGGGTTATAGTACATACTTAACTATTTATAGGTATGAGTTAGTTTGCTGTCTGTACTAGGGTTATGGTTTAGTATGGGTTATAGTACATACTTAACTATTTATAGGTATGAGTTAGTTTGAGAAAAGTTGCGTAGTAGACTTTTCTCCAAGATTTTCCCGGAAATTCCAAATAAAAGGCGGAAAAGTTTTGTTTTTATTACATAGAATTTTTCCATGATCTGTTTCAGAGGAAACTTTGTCCCATGAGGATATCTATCAATCAAAAAATGTTACCCTATTCACCTGCAGTATCTACCCTTAATTTATCCCACTCTATCCATCTATCTATCTATCTATCTATCTATCTATCTATCTATCTATCTATCTATCTATCTATCTATCTATCTATCTATCTATCTATCTATCTATCTATCTATCTATCTATCTATCTATCTATCTATCTATCTATCTATCTATCTATCTATCGAATTGCACACTAGTCTACTCTACACACTAGTTACCAGTAATTGAAAAATCGGCCCTGAAGTGATGATGAATTTGCAGATACAGAACTAAAAAATAGTTTACCTTTGAAAGAAAAATTAAAAAAAAAAGAATAATCACAGCAGTGGTTAGGATGAGACAGACAGGGGAAGTGGTCTGGTAACACTTCACACACAACGGGACGCTGCCAAAAAGAGCCAAGATTACAGGAGGAGGAGAGAGATGAAAGTGGGTCAGAGCAGCATCGTGAGACAAAGCCAATATTAAAGCGACAGCACGCTCACATTAAACACTCACTCTGAGCTCTTTGGATGCTGGAAGCGGTTACTGTTTTAAAGTGTAGCTGGCTGGCTGGAGAGTGTGTGTGTGTGTGTGTGTGTGTGTGTGTGTGTGTGTGTGTGTGTGTGTGTGTGTGTGTGTGTGTGTGTGTGTGTGTGTGTGTGTGTGTGTGTGTGTGTGTGTGTGTGTGTGTGTGTGTGTGTGTGTGTGTGTGTGTGTGTGTGTGTGTGCTGGCTGGCTGGCTGGCTGGAGAGTGTCAAGTAAACACTTCACATAATGGGGAAAGAGAAATGGTGTGGTGAACGTTTGTTGGGTCTGAATTGGGAGTGAAGAAGACAAATTACTTTAAGTATTATAATTAGTAATGAAAACAGAAGTCACTGATAGTCAGACTTGAATTAAAATATAATTGTGAGTGAGTGGAGTTTTTCAGTGTCAGTGTCATGTCCTGATAAATATTTTTCTTGTTTTTAGCTTTGTTCTTATTTTAAAGGAATAGTTTGAAATGTTTGAGATGTAAGGTAAGTTTATTCACGTTCTTGAGCGAGTCTGATGAGAGGATCGATTCAAATATTACGTGTCTGTTAAAAGATATATATAGTTTATAAATATAGTTATAATTCTTTTTTTTTTACTCTCTCTGAATGTATTGCATCTCTAAGTAACAGCACAACCATGGATACCATCAGAAACAAACGTTGCTTCTCAGTTGTGCCATGAGGTGGCGTATTTTATGTTTTGTACCGAATCTTAATCATATACAAACCATTGATTGTATTGGTAAATATTTGAAAAAGGGACACATGGAATCCAATATTTTGAACTGTGAAGTTGTAGACAGCATTAAAAACAGAGAAAGAAAACTTCCCCTGATATCCCCCATAGACATAACCTCCTTGTGCTACAACCACTATCTACTTTGTCTGGAGCAAACACAGACAATCAAACACCTTATGAGTGGAGGGCTCTTAGCCCAAGCACGCCATGCTACTAGAGTAAACAACGCTTACCACTCACGTTTAAAATTGAAAGCAAAGCGCACACCGCCTTGTTCACACTGATACGCAGCCCGCAGGACTAAACTGTTTTGTCTGTTTTGATTGGAAGGTCATTGACACTTGGGGCCTATGAGGGAAATAGTATGTTTCTAAGAGACACACACACTTATGCACACACACATACACACACACACACACACACACACACACACACACACACACACACACACACACACACACACACACACACACATACACAGACTCACCATCCAGAAGCTGCGATTGTTTGCATCTTCAGAGCTGCTTTCTGACGGAGAGGTCGACATCCTGTTCTCTGTGAGAGGAAAGAAAGAAGTGTATGATTAGTTTAAAGACCATATCACTACTATCTATTGTGTGTGTGTGTGTGTGTGTGTGTGTGTGTGTGTGTGTGTGTGTGTGTGTGTGTGTGTGTGTGTGTGTGTGTGTGTGTGTGTGTGTGTGTGCTTAGAGTGCAACAATGTGTGTGTGATTAGTTTAGAGACCGCTATCACTGCTATATGTGTGTGTGTGTGTGTGTGTGTGTGTGTGTGTGTGTGTGTGTGTGTTTCTTTTCCATTGCTACAATTGTGTTCGCTTGAACTGATAAGACTAATCATTGTAACAGTGTATTCAATTGTGAATTCCAAAATATGAAATAGTTGAAGGCACGTGTCCACTCTTATTTTAACATTACTTTTGTTTCAACTGTTTATCCAAAATCATCTTACAAACCCCTTGGAGTCTGCAGTTTGCACTTAGCAACAGTGTAAAGAAAGGTGCAATATAAATAAATAAATATAAATGTAATGCAAAAGTACCTCTTGATTGGACTAACTGTTTTGATGTGTATCTACTTGAGGGTTCGTGATATGAAAGCATTCAAAATCCCCCTCAAATAAATGACCCTTGACTCATATGAGGTTAAGCAGCAGGTGTATGTAGTCTGTCAGCGTCTATCTCATATGTCGTAGGTTCTGTAAACGCATTACAGAGTTTGTCGTTTACAGTAAATTTGAACCAGAGGCAATGTACAGTAAAACACATGCCACAACAACCCCAGTGAGCTCAGACACATGGACTATCAACTCCCAGAATTCCTAGCTTTGAAACACGAGACAATCCTAAAATAAACGGAGGCTAAAAGTCAGCACGTACTATCACTCGCACTCACTGTCCTATCACACCACCGTTGACCTCGTCTGCTCTTTTCTTAGTGGGAAAAAGAAACAACAGTGGCACACTTGTATTAAAGGTGCAGCTAGTGATTCTGGAGAATGATTTTTGTCAAAAATCAGTGAATATCTCCTCACGATCCGGCTACCAGCTGTGTGCGCTGAGGAAAATATCCAGTGTTTATACACAGCCTATGCTCTGTAAACTGGCATGTTGCTAGCCACTGCAGGCCACTTTGTTTATACACCCTTTGTTTACATGCCCGTTTACAGAGCCTACAGGTTGTATATTGGATTTTTTTTCAGCACACACACAGTATATGGACACGTTGCAGCTTGATAAGTGTTATTCACTGATTTTGACGTCTTATCAACGCTCAAGCAGACACAGACATAACGGCTACGGAAGTACGAAAACAGCTGTGTCTGACTCAGAATCAGGTGATCCCCCCACACACACACACACACGCAGTGTTTGTGAGCTCTGAGAGTGACTTTATGCTCATGTGGTTCCCACTTCCAAAATAAGAAACTTTTCCAGTTTAATATTCATAATATAGCACATCAGCAGTCACGCCTTCTGGTGTTTTCAAACCGTCGATGCATTCTGAGGTGAACACACCCGGACAGACCCAGACAGACAGGCACACACACACACACACACACACACACACACACACACACACACACACACAGAAGCCCTGCAGCCATCTCTGGCTCACAATTAGATACGATGATTTTCCTTCACATTCTGCCGACATCACATGCTCCACACAGAGGCATACTAACCGCTCCCTGCCTGAACACTCCTTCTGCTTGCATCTGTCATGTCTCCATAGCTCAAGCCTTGAAGATTACACTCCTTTATATGCTTACTAAACATGTCCTTTATACAGTAATGCACATGCTCCATTTCTTTAGTTTCTGATTACTGGGTTTGCCTGACTTTTTGCACTATTTAAAATGTATTTGTTACTGTATTACTCCGATTCCTCTGTATGTCGAGTAACTATTGCAGAAATTGACAATGAAGTTGACTTGACTAGATAGATAGATAGATAGATAGATAGATAGATAGATAGATAGATAGATAGATAGATAGATAGATAGATAGATAGATAGATAGATAGATAGATAGATTGACATCTAAACCCTGAGATCTGCAAGAGGTTAGAAAAAGGGATGAATCCCCTCTCTCTTGACCCCATGACCCCACACTTCCTGTCCCCTCGTCCGGTATCTGTCCTCGAGCTGTGCCCGTCCCAGGACAGAGATAGATGAGCGTGGGGGCTGGGGAGCTCTGCTGTCCTTGTTTAGGGAAATCAAATAATTCCCTGAAAGTTATACCAAGTAGCCAGCAACATTTTGACCCAAGCAAAAAAGTGAAATCAGTCCCAAGTGTGATTAAGATTGACCCTGTATATGTAAACAACAAAGTATACGCTCTAACCTATCTATATCTTAGCTGTGATCTGCCAGCAGGCCTCTTAGACATGATGTCATGCTCTAGAGTCTGTATACAGTTATCTCAACTAAAGATAATAAGTTGACTCAAATGTAACCACCAAACTTAAGATTTTAGAGTTAGCCTCAAAAAGACAGTTACCTTGAGATTTTGAGTTTTTCTTACTTTTCTTTCAATTGTTACTGTATGCTGCATACATGTGATGGCACCACCATATATGCCTTTCAGAATTTCATTTGACATACTTCACAGTAAGTTTAAAAACCCTGAAAGGCTGGGATTTGGCCCTGATTTTGCTGCAACCTTAAGCCTAAAATCATTAGGAAGTATTCATGTATACACTGAATAAAATTGTAGGTTAGAAAAATAACGTAGCACCTACCAGCACAGATCTAATTCCACCATGACATTTTTGACCCCCCCCCCCCCCCCCCAAAAAAAAAGCTTTTTAAAAGTCCTCCAGCGATGCAGTAACGTGCGTTAACCCAATCCTTCCACTATCCAAAAACTCAAACTTTAAATGTAAAAACCACTGGACAAAATCAAGGTTTGTTTGAGTTTAGAAGACCTTCAAGCTAACCAACTCTTTCACCCCTTTATCCTGAACCCACTCTGGCAACACACACACACACTCACTCCTCCCCCTGTCCCCATTTCATCTGTCACAAATAACTCTCTCACACACACACACACACACACAAACACATAAACTTCATGTATAGAGGAAATAATTAGTTGCAAATGAACACACAGAGACAGACACACATGTACACACACACGAACG
>CM049410.1:24317500-24350000 GCA_026929865.2 Hyperoplus lanceolatus
AACATTTGGGGTCCAGCTGATCTGAATGGATGTCCATGTGCGCTCATAATCAACTGTCTGGAATAAAGCTTTAAGAAGGGTCCTGAACCACATGACTAGTTGTGAAAATGATTGATAACTTGGAATAGTCTGACATTTAAAATTACGATATCTGCTGGACAAATTCTGGTACTGCATCCATAAAGACATTATACAGACATATACTGACTCAACATGTTAATAGATTACCTGACTTTCCTCATTCATCAACTGATAACATTCATATAGACTTAACAGCTCTGTATTTTAAATATTGTTGCGGACTATAAACCTATTAATATTTAAAGCTAGCAGCATACCGCTGTCCTGTCGCCATGGCTCCAGTCAATTCCGGTAGGTGGCGGTAATGAGTTATAACCTCCTGCTAACCGCGAGTATTAAAACCACGAAGAAGAAGCGGCAGTCTCGGTCAGTTTGTCGCTGTCTGTCTCAGTTAAACAATTCTAGATGAACTGGTAAGAAAATTGTGCATTTTATCCAAGTAAAGTTTTTTTTTTTTTACTTGAGTAGTTATATTTGGAGTAGTAGAATAGTATAGTGGTAACTGTGCACACGTGAAATACAATTGTTTGTGTTAGCGGAAAACGTTCACATAAACTGCTGCTAAAAGTGATCATCGGTGTTGTTAATGCTAGTGGCTAGCTGTAGAAAAACGTGTGCTGCTGAAATGTAAGACACCTTTGCTCGATTTGTTGTGTACCGATATTAACCGGAGACGCGTGGCTGCTACCTAGAACACGTGGACATTAAGGTATCTTGTTGTCTCGTGTTAAACGTTGAAAACATTAAATCGAGATATTTCTGAGTGGGATTTGGTTTGGGCTCGTAACTGCAGCTGAAATGTCCTGTAACACTGGGTGGGCCTCTCCACGTGGTTGTCCTAACGTTTTTCAGTAGCATGGTAGCTAGCTAACAGTCAGATACAGTTTTATAAAGCTGCATATGAAGATAAAGAGGAAAAAAACAACTTATAATTCTGTGTAAATATAACTTTATAAGTGTAGTACACGTTGAAGTAGCGGTCCCTCTCCCATGATGACTTGCACTGGGCTCTGAATGTGTGTGAAGTCAAAAGTTGCATCTTTGGCCCTGACAAGCCAACGTTTCTGAGGAGAAAAGTGGTCAGTGTTTGTCAAGTTCTCTTCTTTAACAACACAATAACACGTGATTTTTTTTTTTCTCCACTTTTCAGATCAAGTGAAACGGCTCCTGGACTCGACTCAACGTTGGCTGTTAAAAGGTTTGTAAAGGACAGGTAATCATGATCGCATATATCTAAATATCACAATAGACGAAGGTGTGTTTATAAAATTATTATTTGACTTATGGATGTGTTTCTATTGGGCATAACTGAAACTTGAAGTTTTGTTAAATCTAACTGTGAAAGAAATGTAGGCCGAAATGTAACTGCAAAGCTGTCACTATAGAAACTATGAGATTGCCCTCCAAGGAGTTTCAGGACCCTTGTTAACGGTGTGTTGGAGGCATTATGTCTTTGTTTAATATAATACTGTGTTGAAGTAGTCTTCAAGCTTTCTACTATTTTGTACATGTCACATTTTACCGTTATGTTAAGTAGAGTATTTTAGTGGTGACAACTAGCTTTACTTAATCACTTGTGCTTCTGATATGTGCATGGATGACTTGAATTCCTTCAAGATGTGTGAAGTCACTTCAATGTGGATGTGTCTGTGCCTCTCCCCTGATGACTTGCACTGGGCTCTGAATGTATGTGAAGTCAAAAGTTGCATCTTTGGCCCTGACAAGCCAACGTTTCTGAGGAGAAAAGTGGTCAATGTTTGTCAAAAGTTCTGTTCTTTAACAACACAATAACACGTGATTTTTTTTTTTTTTTTTTTCTCTCCACTTTTCAGATCAAGTGAAACGGCTCCTGGACTCGACGTGTGTGTGTGTGGGCTCTAAAAGGTTTGTAAAAGACATTAGAATCATGGTTACTGAAGTTAAAATATCACAATAGACAAAAGTATTGTTATAAATTGACCACTGGAGAGCAACAATGCACGACTGAGTATATCAGACATAACTGAAACAACTTCTGTTAAAAGAATACCTTTTTCTAAATAGGCAGACATGTAAACGGGAAGCTGTCACTATAGAAACTATGAGATAGTGCTCAAAGGAGTTTAAGGACCCTTGTTATTGGTGTTTTGGAGGCAATATGTCTTTGTTTTTAATATAACTACTGCGTTGAAATATCTTCAGGCTTTCCACTACTGTGTAAATGTGACGTTTTACCGTGCTGATAAACAATGTTAAGTAGAGTATTTTAGTGGTGACACTAGCTATACTTGATCAGTGTCTATAGTCCTGTGCTTCTGATATGTGCATGGATGACTTAAATTCCTTCAAGATGTGTGAAGTCACTTCACTGTGGATGTGTCTGTCCCTCTCCCCTGATGACTTGCACTGGGCTCTGAATGTGTGTGAAGTCAAAAGTTGCATCTTTGGCCCTGACAAGCCAACGTTTCTGAGGAGAGAAACTAGTCGATGTTTGTCAAATGTTAAGGTCATTCATTACCACACAGTAACACATGGCTTTGTTCTTTTCAGATCTTTTTCAACAAGGGGAAACACCACTTACACTGGCCTGGACTCCAACAGGTGTGTGGACTTATTATACATAATTTAATATAAATAAATGCAGTATTAGCGGTCCCTCTCCCCTGATGACTTGCACTGGGCTCTGAATGTATGTGAAGTCAAAAGTTGCATCTTTGGCCCTGACAAGCCAACGTTTCTGAGGAGAAAAGTGGTCAATGTTTGTCAAAAGTTCTGTTCTTTAACAACATAGTAACACGTGATTTTTTTTTTTTTTTTTTTCTCTCTGTCCACTTTTCAGATCAAGTGAAACGGCTCCTGGACTCGACGTGTGTGAGTGTGGGCTCTAAAAGGTTTGTAAAAGACATTAGAATCATGGTTACTGAAGTTAAAATATCACAATAGACAAAAGTATTTTTATAAATTGACCATTGGAGAGCAACAATGCATGACTGAGTATATCAGACATAACTGAAACCAGCAGTTCTGTTAAAAATCTAACTGTGAAAGAAATGTAGGCCGAAATGTAACTGCAAAGCTGTCACTATAGAAACAATGATATTGCCCTCCAAGGAGTTTCAGGACCCTTGTTAACGGTGTGTTGGAGGCATTATGTCTTTGTTTAATATAATGCTGTGTTGAAGTAGTCTTCAAGCTTTCTACTATTTTGTACATGTCACATTTTACCGTTATGTTAAGTAGAGTATTTTAGTGGTGACAACTAGCTTTACTTAACCCATTGATGACGGCTGCTGCGCGATGCCACATTGGCTCTCCTGCCTGATGCTGCATCGCGCAGCATTATTACTTTATCTAATTTTCATGGCATTCCCAGCATAGAATGCACTGTCATTGGTTCAAATACACATGAGGTGGGTTTTGTTGATTTTTTTTTAAGACCACGTGACCACCCAAAAGTTGTGTGGTTTGCCGAAAATCACGTAAATCAAAAAAATCAAAAAATAAAACAAAATAATAAAAAAAAATACGCCAGCTATGTCGGCGACGGAACAGTTAGTGGGGTTTGGTGCGCAGAATCAAGGTCTACTATAGACTACTGACGAAAATCACACAACACATTGCATCTATTTATTAACAATATTTAATAATTTTCTAATTCATCTAATTTTGACGATTTTTAGAAATATTTGTTGGTTTGTAAGCGCTAAGGGAGCATGTTTACATAAAACCTGTGAATCTTAACTTTTAAATGTATTTTATTTCATGTTTCTATGTGCTACACAGGCTTAGATATTAAGGTTTTGGTAGACTTGACAATTCGTACTATTTTTTCAGAAAACCCTCAGGCATTAAGGACATGCATCCTAGATTGCCATAGTCATCAATGGGTTAATCACTTGTGCTTCTGATATGTGCATGGATGACTTGAATTCCTTCAAGTTGTGTGAAGTCACTTCAATGTGGATGTGTCTGTGCCTCTCCCCTGATGACTTGCACTGGGCTCTGAATGTGTGTGAAGTCAAAAGTTGCATCTTTGGCCCTGACAAGCCAACGTTTCTGAGGAGAGAACTGGTCAATGTTTGTCAAATGTTAAGGTCATTCATTACCACACAGTAACACATGGCTTTGTTCTTTTCAGATCTTTTTCAACAAGGGGAAACACCACTTACACTGGCCTGGACTCCAACAGGTGTGTGGACTTATTATTTAATATAAATAAATGCAGTATTAGCGGTCCCTCTCCCCTGATGACTTGCACTGGGCTCTGAATGTATGTGAAGTCAAAAGTTGCATCTTTGGCCCTGACAAGCCAACGTTTCTGAGGAGAGAACTGGTCAATGTTTGTCAAAAGTTCTGTTCTTTAACAACACAATAACACGTGATTTTTATTTATTTATTTATTTATTTTCAATTTTCAGATCAAGTGAAACGGCTCCTGGACTCGACGTGTGTGAGTGTGGGCTCTAAAAGGTTTGTAAAAGACATTAGAATCATGGTTTCTGAAGTTTAAAATATCACAATAGACAAAAGTATTGTTATAAATTGACCACTGGAGAGCAACAATGCATGACTGAGTATATCAGACATAACTGAAACCAGCAGCACTGTTAAAAATCTAACTGTGAAAGAAATGTAGGCCGAAATGTAACTGCAAAGCTGTCACTATAGAATCAATGATATTGCCCTCCAAGGAGTTTCAGGACCCTTGTTAACGGTGTGTTGGAGGCATTATGTCTTTGTTTAATATAATACTGTGTTGAAGTAGTCTTCAAGCTTTCTACTATTTTGTACATGTCACATTTTACCGTTATGTTAAGTAGAGTATTTTAGTGGTGACAACTAGCTTTACTTAATCACTTGTGCTTCTGATATGTGCATGGATGACTTGAATTCCTTCAAGTTGTGTGAAGTCACTTCAATGTGGATGTGTCTGTCCCTCTCCCCTGATGACTTGCACTGGGCTCTGAATGTGTGTGAAGTCAAAAGTTGCATCTTTGGCCCTGACAAGCCAACGTTTCTGAGGAGAGAAACTAGTCGATGTTTGTCAAATGTTAAGGTCATTCATTACCACACAGTAACACATGGCTTTGTTCTTATCAGATCTTTTTCAACAAGGGGAAACACCACTTACACTGGCCTGGACTCCAACAGGTGTGTGGACTTATTATACATAATTTAATATAAATAAATGCAGTATTAGCGGTCCCCTCTCCCCTGATGACTTGCACTGGGCTCTGAATGTATGTGAAGTCAAAAGTTGCATCTTTGGCCCTGACAAGCCAACGTTTCTGAGGAGAAAATAAACCATCCATTTGCTTATCCTTCAGTGGGCCAGAGCCAGTCCCAGCTGATGTGACTATAAACTAATGTGAAAATTAAAATGTTTTCTTGTGTTTCAGGTTTGTAAGGAGGTGAAGTCCCTCACAGACTGGACTGAAATCAGGTTAGTTATTATTGCTACATGTTTTCCTTCTTTAAAGGGACTCTTACTGATCTTGCAATTGAGAATTACAGCACAATCATAACATCCCGCCTCCCTCCCCTCATTCCCGTTGTTTTTTTTTTTGTTTGTTGTTTTTTGAAGAAACTTTATTTACACAAACAGACCTACTGCCTCCGCGTTTGACCGTTTGACCTGCTGGCACACTCACAGGTTCAGGATCCTTCGCAAATTATTGGAACACCCGGGCAACCAGAGTGGTGTCTGTGGCAGATGCAGGCATATGACCAGAGACATCGAGAAGGTGTGCTGCCGACAAACGCTGGAAAATTGCATCTCTGTCCTGCCTCACATGGATGGCTTCATTTTGCAGCCGGGGGTCCTCCGCCTGGTTAGACGCATCTGGAATGCACCCGAGCATTAGAAGATGCACAAACACCGGGGGAAAGCCACGGGCAGTTCCGCCTTGCTGCATCTAGACAGTATGTCATTTGGCAGTATGGTCAACTTGGACAAGGCCACAGAGTTATCATACCAAGTTGCTGTGTTTGGAGAATACGTGACGAATACCCAGACCCCAATGGGATCTACAAATGTTTTATCCCCAGCCGACATGGTACTGATGAGGACTAGACTCCAGCCCAGTGTACCCTGCCCTGTGAATTATGTACATAGTCTTATTACTGTATATTTTGGTCATAGTTTGTAACCTATATTTTTAAATTAAAAATACATATTTGTTTACTCTGTTGTGTTGATTTACATATTTGAAATTTCATTTATTGTACATTTTCAAGTCAATACAGTTAAAAAATGTCGAACTGCCATTTTCTTTACTTGCATCATATGTTTTTCTTATGCTTTGGTTACACTATGCAGATAATCACACACGACTTATTGCTGCTCCTGCGCTTCGTTCCCACCATTACATCTGATGTGCAGAAAATCTTAATATTATAATATTTTCCCTTTATGCCAGCACAGGAAGTGTATTCTTTGAATATCAACTGAATGCTTACAGAATGCCTCTTAGTTTAATTTCACCACATATTCTGTATTAACTTCAGCATCGATTCGATTTTATGAAAAAAAAAAAAAAAAAAGTTGTAATGTTTTCTTATGTTACAGAGGGAATTCAGTGATCCCAAAAACACATATCTTACATTATGGAAACCAGTGACGTAAGACCAAATTTTGAAAATATTGCTTTAGATCCAGAGTTCTCCGGTTAACCTTCCAGACAAGACGGCAGGTTTGATGCCAGGACAAGCCCTGGTTGGTGCAGGTTGTCTTCTACTTTAGCGGGAGTGGTTCACCCTGACAGTGTAATAAAAATCAAAATGTAACATTGGACAAAATTGCAAAGTTAGGTATTACTAGCCAGCTAAAAAGATTTAACTTTATCTTCTACCGATTATGCATTTATGGACACTTATAATCTAACAGGTTACATATAAGGAGAAGTTATGCTCCTTCTCCAATGAGAGATGTTATTACAAAAAACAGTATGTCACAATCACATGTCAACTCACCACGACCTCTGCTGTGTTGTCTCCAAAATTTGTTTCGTTAATGGTGCAAGGGTCATCTGGTCTCATCGTTCTATTCCGAGACATGTCCTTCCCTGCCGCCAACTTGCAGCGGAGGATGGCACACAGGAGGTCTTTTATGTACTCATAACTCTTCTTCACCTTCTTTTATGTACAGACAGTAGCCACCACTTTTTTTGTTGAACATTTTGTGGTAGCTGACAGAGGACACAAAAAGTACAGTTACTAAATAAATAAAAATGCGGTAAGTTGATATTAGATGTGTTACACTTTATAAGGAGAATAAACAAAATATAGATAGACTATCAAGGAACAATATAGCATATAAAGAGTATTTTGAATTCCTCAAATAATAAATGTTCAAACTGACTGCAGACTTGAACTCATTGTCATTGTACCCTCAACAACCATGTCACGCCCAGTGGGGAAAAAAATATCATTATGACATGAGGTGGTAGGCCCTGTCAGTGGTCAACGACCGACTTTTTAGAGTGCAGCATGAAGTGCTGTAAAAAGAAAATGTAATACTCCACATGTTCCTACTTTATAGTGTTACTTATATAACAGTTATAATCAAAGCATACAATAGACAAGGCGTCTCCTGTCTGGAAGCTGTAGAATAAGCATTCATTAGATTCAAAGGAGTGCTGTGTATGTGGGGGTGGGGTGACAAAACACAGAAGTAATAAGGCTCGTTCGACCTAACTTTCAGCTCGTCTGGAAAGTAGACGAGAGTAGCCGAGTGCAGTCGGGGGAGTGACGAAAATGCCTGACTGAAGCCGGACAGCTCCGAGTCGGAAGTAGCGTCCTTGTTGCGGATGCAGTTCGTTTTCTAGTTTTATTTTGAAGGCCTATTAGAAACATATTCGCAGGAGAGTCACACATGCTACAACCGATTAGAAGCAGAACACAACACAAAGACGAGTAAACACTTTAAAAGCGAGGGGCATTTTCAAAACAAGAAACGAGATATAAGCTAATATCCCCATTCCCCACACATCTTTATCTTTCTTGTTACTTTACTAGAACACCTACTTTTAAGTGATAAAGAATAATTTACAAGAATAATTTACAAATCCAAATAAAGGAGGTTTAGTATTTCTCCCTTCACATAACGAATATGATCGGCCTAAATAAAGATGGTCTAAGAAAAGATCCCTTATTATTATTGTAGAGATGGATATGATGAACTGTATTATGATGTGTAACAAACAAACTACTTGTTGTAGTTTTGGTCTGGCTTTGCGACACTACATGTAAAATACAATTCCCAGACCATTTAGATCACTTGAAATAAGCCTATGATTTAATCTTAATGGTATAAAAATCACTTCACCAAGATCTTATGTGACTCAAGTTTGTGTTCACTTTTAAATATATCTATACAGGAGAGTTACACATCCAAAGTATTTCTATGTCAAGGGTTCAGAGGTTTAACTCTGATTAAGTACATTTCTGCTTAAATGCATATTGTGGCGGCCTAATGATTAAACATAAATTAAAATCAAAAAGAATGGATCGTAATTTAATTTTGAGCGGTGATGTCAGACTTTTGCCTAACCAATTGGGGAAACGCATCAAAGGCACGAGGTTTAAACTCCCAATTAGCGCTCAGCTCCGCCTGTCAGCAAGACGTTTCCCATCAGACATTTCGCTCCCGCAGCCCGTGGGGAGCAACTGCAGCGACTTGCTCCAGTGTCTGTGTCCGTCTTGATACCGCGGGACTTCAAAGTCTCAAGCAGCCGAGCCGCAGCCAGCCACGGGTGCAAGTGGGACAAAAAGTCTAACCATAATGCAGTGCGCTCAGCAAGACGAGCGTCATAATTGCGCAGGTCTTAGCAAGACGGCGACAGGTCGAACGAGCCTATTGTGTATTGCTATAGAAAAGGTGTTACCTGGATGAAAAGGTATTGGGGGAGAAACCAGTGGCAGTTGAGTATGCAAATGACACCAAAGGAGGGGTACTCCCTCACCACCATACAGACACAGTACTTCGGCATGACCAGTATGTTGGTGGGCCCCTTCAATGTGGAAAAGCTAAAAATCTAGGGGTTAACCTTCCAAAAATACAATTGCACAGCTGTGTAATCTTATTTATTGCAAATGCCACACTTATAACTGACTGCTGTAAAGATTTTTGCTTTGCTATGATTTTTTGGGCCAGCACCCAATTACACACCAAATCTACTGATTATCTCTTCAAGGGGGAGTCAGAATTATGAATTTTTGTGTTTTAAACATCAACATACCTGTATTTGGCATCTGCCTTCACATAGTAGGGTCGGCTGCAGTGTTCATTGTAGTTGAGGGCAGCTAAAAGTGTTCGGGCCGCATACACAGGTGGTACGAACTCCATGCTGTAAATTACTGCTATGTAAAGATGGATTACTGTATTTGTTTTCAAAAAATATTTTAGAAATGTCATATTTGTTAGTTATCATTCTGAAGCAGAATCATATTCTCTGTTTTTCAATTTCTAGGCCGGCCTCCAAAAAGGCTGCTCACTGTTACTTGTCTGGAAGAAGGATATCTGCAACCACTTTTGGTACTGCTGCAAGGCAGCAAATCCAGTGAAGGATTTCTGGGAATGTTTTTCACTGTAATTTGTATAAGTAAGTGTATTGTCTATGTAATCAAATTATACATTATAACAATTACATATTCATTTTGAATTGCCTATTCAGGACATTTGGACCGGATTGCTACACCATGTCACCGGAGAACACCAGTGGGAACTTGGCCTTACATAACGATAGTTACCTAGTGAATATATCATCAGTACCACATACTGCGTACTCTGTAGTTTGTTTGCTGTAATCGCAAGAATCAATGCAACGCTTTCAGCCTCAGTGTAGTTTAAGGTTGAGATGAAATTCTACAAGATTTATAGAACCAACATGAGATGAAATTGTAATGTTATGTGAACATTATTTTAATATAAACTCGAATCCATGTAATCTCCCTTAATGGTGGAGTTGGGGATTTTGGAGAATACTCAATCTTTGTTAAAACCGAAATCATCAACATCAACTGCCTGTCCGTACAGTGTGTGCTGACAAATCTTGTGTTATTAAACAGCATGCTCTAGACCAGTATGTTAATAAAAGGGGCTCACCGTAGCTAGAAGTATGGCAGTTTACAGAGCAAACTGTGTATTAAAAGTAAAACTGGATTTTTTTTCAGCGCACAAACAGGTAGTGGATCGTGAGGAGATATTCACTGATTTTGACAAAGTGATTTTGACAACAAGCGTTTTCCAAAATCGCTGACTTCACCTTAAAACTAAACAATAGTCAAGACCATATTCCCATGACAACTTAAAGCTGGGGTATGTGATTTCTGATTGGTCAAAGTTAACATGAGCTGTACACTTTGACCAATTAGAGCGAGGCTCCGATTCTCTGTTCTTATTGGCTGTTGGGACTGTCCATTCACTTTGGCACGACTTTGTTGGTGTAGAGCGTGTCAGGGAGGGACCATAGGGGAGGGACCAAAGAGAACAAGTGGAGCGGTTGAGGTATTTGGATTCAAATCTCTATCCCAACTGCCATTTTCTCCCCAAATCCTCCACCCCAGCTTTAAGAACTCTTGTGATCAGATGAGACTGAAAAAAAAATCAAATCAAACTGTTGCACAAGATAAAAATCAGTTTTCCAATAGAAATGAAACTCAGAAAACATAAATTACAACTTTGTTTCTGTATCTTTATTATAATTCTAACAATGTATTACCTCTTAAAACATTTGAAATTCATATATGTCTTATATGAACGTGTGTATATGCGTATCACATATACATATATATTCTGTGAGTTACCTTTCATCTGTTCATATTCTCTCCATATATATATATTTAAAAGATCTCTTAAAGTAAAATAAAATGCTTTCTATAGAGTCGGACCGATTCCTTTGAGGACAATAACTCCTAAATGAGAAAAAAAAAATTATTAAAACAAATTGGCCAATAACTCACTTAAAAAGAACATTATTGTATCAGCAAGAGAAGTTTGTCAACATCCAAAGTTATGAATTGGCCCTATTGACACCAGCAAACACAAGAAGAATCTGCCTCTAAAATATATTTAAAGTTTTGATTGGAAGCTAAATTCTGCTTGTAATTGTTCAACCTTTCAGAAACAACCATTTTTTATGTTAAAATTACTTCCAAACTTGCAAAAAGCCACAATTGCTTATGTTAATAGGGCCGTTGCATAATATGCTGGTCATTAACAATGACTTTGTACAAATACGAAAATGCAAACGATGAGCTTGAAAACATATTAATACTGTCAGTTCATAAACAGTGGAAGTGGGTTCAGATGTTGAGAACGGGTCGAACTGTATAGAAAGCAGAACGGTTAAATAAATAAATACATTTTTAACCTTTTTTTAATGTTAAACATTATTTGGAAGACAGAGATTCTTAAGAACTTTTGAGACTTTTTTTTTCTCTTCTATTATTTTTTTAACATCTTAAAACCATAATTGGATGACCATTATTTTCATCGTCCTTATTGCTATTTCTCTTGCATTCAAATATAATCTCTCCATGACCAACCAGCAAATACAAAGACCCCCCCCCCTCCCTCCCTATCCACCCACCCTCAAACTCACCCAAAATATGCCCCAATGTTTAAAAAAAACCGCACGTGTGATATGCGAGATGTGTTGGAGGACTCAAATGCAGCACGAGAGGTGAAGTGTTGTTCAAGGTAGCGAGGTCATGGGAGAGCCCTTTATATTTGATCTCAGCAACAGCGAGAAAAGCAGGACTGAGGTTTATGATGAGATGACAATGAGCATTGGAAGCCGATGTAAAAACTCAAATTATTTCAGTGCAAAGCATGAAGGGAAACAATTAAGTCTGTGGAAGATTTCAATAAAAAAATGGGGCAGCTCTTTTCCTGAACTGATTCTAACTAAATTATGGTGACCCCTTGTTTCCCACTATTTCGGGGCATCGCCCAAAAGAACAGTTGCTACATTTTCAGCATCTGCATATTTCTTAAAGTGGCAACAAACTTTTTAATAGAGTGAACAAAATAATTTTACATTTCATTTTGAATAAAGCTTTTTTTTTCTAGAAGTAAATCAAATGAAGTGATTCTTAAAATGTGCTTCACATTATGTTTGCAGTGCTTCCAGTCATCACGTAGAAGAAGCAATGCTATTAGGGTTTCTACCGTGCGCCAACTAATATGCATCTTTCAATTCAAAAATACCTACCTATACATATATATATCTATATATATATATATATTCTATATTTATAACCAGCGCGATTATCTTCACTATACGCAGTCAGAAAATACACTGTCTGCATTCTGGAGCCGTAATAACAGTAAGGACGATGATAGTAATGATACATCTCTTCATATCAATATTGGTATTCCAGTATTCCCGTTTTTAAAGTTTAAAAATTGTAAGAACAATCATAGTATTAAAACTTGATCTAAGCGTTTGTTTCTCTCGGAATCCCCTCGGTGGCTGCGATTTTCCTCTTGGATTTTTGCCGAGAGAGCTGGGCGGCCATTGCTGGAAGGAGAAAAAGTCTTTAGTTTTTTTTTTGGCGGGAAAGAGCAAGAAAATGGCAGTTTTTCCTCCTCCCCTCTCCTTTCCCAGTGTCCCTCGGTTACGGAGGGTCTGAACTGAACGTATACAACAGTTGCCTCGACGATGAGAAAGTGTTTCTCGGTAGATAAAATCCTCGGGGAAGATTTCCTCTTCACGTTGGCCCGTCTTTAACAGTTGAAAGCACAGTCTGTCCTCCATTTGAGTACATTTTGAATCCAACATGTTGTAGTGTGTGTCTATATATAAAGTGTCCCATAGACTCTTAACGCAATCACTTGGAAGTGCTTGTCGTGTGTACGTGTGTGTGTGTGTGTCTACATGTTGGATGTGTATGCATGCAGCCCATGTATACCAGTAACTTGGGTGTACTGTATGTGTGTGTGCGTATGAGTGTAACTTTTTTCTTTTTTTTTTGGTCTGGGCACTTATTTTTGCTACAAATGTTTGTGATACAGTGACCAGTCTGTATATAGTATGTCATTATAAGACTTTAATATGATAAAGAGCTATAGAGGAACACACACACACATAAGATCCTGATGTCAGGACCTATAGCAGTGAAGACAGACAGGCCCTGCCAAGTGGTGAGGTAAAAAACGAAGACATGACCCAATTATAGCTGAACGCACAGGCCAGAGTTAGTGGGACCGCTCTCCTCTCTCCTCACCTTTCAAAAAGACATGGAAGTTGTCATGATTTTTACGGCCCTGCGTCGTACCTACATTTACCACACGGACAGACACAAAGCCTCACTCCTGTAGGCATTCACCCTGAAATAGTCATTCTCTGACACTTTTTAGATCTTACATCCACTCACACTAGGAAGGGGTTTTGTCATTGATTGCACTCAACTCGTCTTATTCTCGGTAAATTCTCTTAACTCTTAAAAACCTGAACAAATTTAACCAAGCCAGCAAAGAGGGGGAATTAAAGATGGCTGCATGATGAAGGACACCCTTATCTTCTACTTTTCTCCACCATTTCAATCTTCTCAATAAAATAATTAAATACAAATCGAACTGGCTGTTGATTGTTTTCATCCTCTCGAGTATTTGGTTCATCACTACAGTCCTCACTCATAAATATCTGCTGAAGCCATATAGTCTAACCCTATTCAAAACCCTTTTTCAAAGGACACTGTGTTTGTAGGACTTTGTTGGTTGTTAGTGTGACCATGCATGCGTTGAGGGGGAGTGTACTTGAGTGTAAATCAGCCTGCCAAAAAAACATGGAGCGCCAGCCGGAGTGTTTTACGGATCGTCAGCCCTTTTCTTTTTCCATTTTTTGGACTTGATTTTGGGACTTTGACTTTCTCGTTCTGTCGTTCTCTGTGTGAAATCTGTTCCCCGCTCATTTGTTGTGTGAATCCACCGTGTATAGCAGCAGCAGCAGTTGTGTCTCCGTCCCTCATTGACTTCAACCCCTCCATCCATCCTTCCTTAGTTCCATTTCATCTCTCTCTCTCTCTCTCTCTCTCTCTCTCTCTTTCTGTCTTTTGCGTTTGCAGCCTCAGCTCCGGCTCCCGTCATCCCTCCTTCTCTCCAAATGTCCTTCCCGAGGCGACAGGAGAGAAATGGGGAACGGGCTGCTAGATAGTCTGAGAACAGAAGAACAAAAAAAAGTAGTACACAAGTTAGTCAATTTACACGAGGCATATTGAAAATTAAAAGTTTTTTTTAACTTCTTCCGAACCATTTTGAAAAAATATTTTTTTGAGTTATGTATTTGTTGCTTAGGCTCCTGTGGATCCTATTTGTTTGTTTTTAATTGATTTATTTCCATTTTTACTGTTCATTTTTTATTTTTTTTAACATGTTCAATAAAGACTTAAACTACAAAGCATTGTCTATGTGCAGAAATCTGTCTTTTGCTGTGGACTACATGACTGATTAAGTAAAGAATGAAACTGGTCATTATCACACATGAGTGACAACAGCAGGATTAATTTCTTCAGCAATTTTGGTACTACCGGAATGCTTTACAGCAGCAGAAGGCGCTGTTCTCTCACAGTTCAAAAGCTTAAGGTGCTGATGGTAAAAGGAGATTTATTCCTGATGAATTGTTTTGTCACTGAAACTCCACCACCAAACTGTGTGAACAGGGACTTTCTGCTATCCATTTTGGTAATGGCAATAGTGCATTTTATAAGTGACATAAACTGTTGTGTTGAGATGCATGTTGTTGCAAAGTTTTGTAAAAGTGACCTCTAAATAAACCAAATAATTTAGATAGTCCTGCCATGAAACATTTAAGGATCATCTCTTCCGACTGATCATGCAATCGTCTACTAATCTGATTATTTGTTTGCTGTGGTCAATGTTATATCTGTTGCCATACCTGTCCATAACGGTCCTCAGGGCTCGCTCTATGTTCATGCGGTGTCCGACGCGTGTCACGCCCAAATCCAGATAGTCGTCCTTGGTGAGCGAGGGAAGATGGCTGCCGTCGATCTCATTGTCCAGGAAACGCTCTCGATGCTCGCCAAGGTTCAGGTATCCTAGCCAGTCCGCCACGTCATACTTGGTCCAGTAGGGCAGCGGCTTGGAGGCGAAAGGCTTGGTGGGGGACGGGGGTGGTAGATGGGGGTAACTCAGGCATGTGGGCGGAGGCAGAGTGTGTAGTGGTGGAGAGGATGTCCCAGACAGGAAGTGGGTCGGAGAGAGCGATCGAGAAAGAAGTAAGCTATTGTTCGGAGGGGGAGGGGCTCCGGAGGGCGCGAACAAGGGAGGAGATGGCGAGAAATAAGGATCTCCCAGAGGGTTCCCCGGGGACGGCGGAGTGATCGAACCTCGGAGGTCGTAGAGGGCGCTATATAGGGGCGTGGTGGGCAGGAGAGGGAGGGACGAGGGCCGCGGAGGACCCAAATGGGGCCTCTCTGCCGGGGATATGAGTGGGCTGGGGGCCCGCCTACGCTGGAACATGTGTGAGTCCGCTTTACGAGATTCGCGACTGGGGATGAATTGGAATTCCAGGGCTTTGGTTCGGTAGACAGGTCTGTGTTTGGGGGAGGTGGGGTAAGGGGAATAGCCTGAAGGTGACAGCGGGGAATGGGACCGTGGAGGTTGAGGTTGAGGAGGGGGTGCTGTAGGCTGGGGAGACGGGGATCGTCGACCCCAGTTTGGGTACTGGGACGTGGGTGTCGGAGAGGGGGATAACGAGGGCTGAGATAACGAGATCGGAGAAGGTGACAGGGATCTAGCCGAGGGCGGGCTCAGAGCCGGGGCCGATTCTTCTGAGAATCTGTGAATGGAGAAGCAAGGGACATTGTTTGAGAGAAAATCATGATAGACGAAAACATGAATGAATGTGTAGTTTTGGCGTCATCTAGTGATTAAGTTATAGACTGCAATGCTCCCTTGCTAACCCCTCCAGTTCAGAGAAGTTACAGAAGCTATGGTGGCCTTCGAGGACAATAAGCTATTTACTTAAGATGGCATCATCCTCCACTGCCTGAAGTCTTTCCACAATATCAAGTGATGAGGTGAAGATGTATTTAGGTATTTATTCTATAGTACTTCTTCTTCTTTCAATAGGTGCATTTCTGATGGACACTCACTATAAATAGATGTATGGCTGTTAAGTTTATCCGTTCTGTGTTACTTTTTTGCATACATGGCGATGCAACATTGCATTACATTTCTACCAAGACTTTTTTGAAAAGCTCCCATTCACCTTTCAAACTGTAAATCGTTGTCTAGCCATTTGTAGAAGCTGTGGATTTTTAAGTATTTTGAATTGTCAACATCCTTGAAAGTATATAATTAGTGAGTTATGATTCAGGTTTAATAAGCTACTCTCTCCGTCCTTGCTGTCACAACATGCTGTAAATTCAAGCAGGTGTCAAAGTTTTATGCTTTTTCCTGACAGGAGAAAAGAGTGATGAAGTGGCGCTATTACCTGTTTCTGCTTCTGTGAGAAAAACATGTAAAAAGCCAGAGAAATAAAACAGGTTTTTACACAGTATAGACAACACTTATAAGTAAGGAAGAGTATTAGGGCAACGGTAGAGTAAAACACTGACGGGAATAAGTTTTTTTTCTCATTATGATCTTCAGTCAAAAATGTCGAGAAAGAAACGGAAATGTCCAGAATAAACTTGACCGTTCAGACTGCTGTGAAGTTGTCGAGAAATTGACAGATTTGAACTTATCGTATCACTAAATGCAAAACATTCTTAAAACACAAGTGATGCATCTTTGCTATCATCATGAGGCAGACATTGGGCTACAACCTAATGTCTACAGAAACCAGACATCCTCTAAGCTCCACTCACATTGCTATTTATGCGCAGCGGGCCGTGATACCAGAGCACAGCGAACGTCAAAGGGCAACTTCCAACAGAAAAATATTCAGTACCTTCACTCTTATACAATGCAGTGCGGTTATTAGTTGAGCTTATGGGACGTCTTGTTTAGGTAAAAATGAGGTTGTTGCAGAGATGCATCGTTTGTGTTTTAATAACATTTTGCTTTTGAGTTATTGATCCATGAAGTTTGAATCTGCTAAGATCTTTTCCACTTCACAGCAGTCTTAAACTGTTGAATCTCGACACGGTATTTCATCATTATTCTGGACATTGCATTTCATCTTTATTCACAGCATTTAGCCTTTTTTTTCAAAGTCCATTATAAAAAATAATATATAAACAATCTCCCATTGCCCTGATACTCTTCTGTACACAAGACATAAATATATAGTGCACAGAAAGTTTTCCACACAAGGTTTGAACGTCAATCATGGGGGGTAAAGAACTGACAGAAGGCACACTGGTCACACAGGTCAAACATGAATAGAATTACCATACCGTGCATTAGGGATGTAACGAACGGTATACCGCAAAACGGTCGTTCGCGATATGAAAAGGCCACAAATGTCAACCGTATGTTTTTTCTTGTAATACCGCGTCACGGTATTACAGGCGAGCGTGCATGGTAAATGCGCTCCGTCATTTTGGAGAGTCTCGTGAGCAACGTAGCACTCAATCTAACACTGTATGGGCCACACCAACATTGGAAACCAAACAATAACACATTGACACAACATCCTATCACTGAAACATGACTTCTAACTTTAAACTGAACAGTCACGTCTCACGTGGGCCGTTGTTTACACTACGCAGAGCAGTGCGTTCAGCTTCACCACATTGAGTCACGCAGCAGCAAAGAAGAAGAAAGAGAAAAGGGAGGGAAGAGAAAAAGATCGACAGAGTAGCTTACCAGACTGAAGAGAAAGTTGCTCGCGGGTCAATTATATCATTATGAATCCAGGCGAACGTGAGGAAATGAGATTATAAAAAAAAAGAATAGAATAGAATCCACTGCGACCGCGCGTTAAATCCCCGGTAAAGTCGGCGAACTTCCGTGAAAGGCAGATGAAGGAAATAAGTCCAAAGATCCTTGATATGTTCATCACAACTTCACGTGAACTCAGCATATACAGTAGCCTATATAAAAGCTATACCAGCATATTGCGCAATACTATGGAATCCCTACTATGTCAAACACTACTTTGGTCAAATGTAGGTGACGTTGCGAAAGTGTGAGGAAGGGAGGGGGGAGAGGAGTGCACTGCAAAAACATTGATTTTGAGACTGCAATTTAAGTTAATAACAAATAAAAATCATAAATTAATATTTTACTGAGTTCATTGTGCCTGTCATAATGTAGGCCTATTAAGGTAAAAACATGGCTTGTAAAAATAGAGTTGATAAGCAAATAAAACATTAATAAATGGGGAAATTATCACACTATTTAAATAATTTTTATTTTATACATACTTTTACAGTTACAGACAAGTGATTACATTAAGTTTAGATTTAAAATTCCTATTTCAATTTGAAAAATATAGGTGTAAAGCTTCTTTAAACACAGCAGTAGAGAAGCAGTGTCTTTGTTTTGGTGATACATTGTTTAAATCTCTCAGAAATCTCTTCTTCATAATAAGCTATAAAAAAAAATTATTCTTGTGTTTATGTTTTATTTAAATCAGCGTTACACCATTTAATTTGAGGGGGTAGAAATGAATTCCGGCTTAATATCGTACCGTGATATCAATCGCAATATCGTATCGTATCATACTCAAAATTTCATATCGTTACATCCCTACCGTGCATCAACAACAACAACAACAACCAAATGTGGTCCATGCTATGACACTGGTTTCATATGATGTGCACCTACCTGTGTCTGCCCAGTTGTCTCTGGCTGCTCCAGCTCTCCCTGCCTCGTTGCTGCAGTTTGCTGTTCAGTTCATTGATGATATGTGGCTTCATACTGGACGCTGGCGGGTAGACCCTCTTCCCTTCTAAAAGCGCCTGTCCACCATCACCGCTCATCTGCCCCTCCCCCCAGAGAGGCTTCATCTCCGGCGTTCGCGGCCGGTCAAAGTACGGAGAAATTGGACGTCCCAAATTCTGCGACCCGTACCCATCCCGCCCACTTTCGTCCTCCGTTGCCCCTTCCTCTGCGTCCTCCTCTTCCTGCTCGTCCCGTCGTCTATGCGAGTGATAGGACGGCGGTGCGGTGCTGGTCTGTCTGTGCGGAGAACTGGTGCGACTTCCTTCTCTGAACCGGTTGGCTTTCGGGTAGGTTGAGGCCGCCACTGTGGCATTCTGCATCTCAAAAGTTTGTCCGTCCAGGTAGCTCATGTAAGACTCCAGAAAATCTCCTCCCCTTTCCGATTCCCCTGTACCCTGACCTCCCCCACCCATGCGTCCACTAGTGCCCCCTCCCCCCCTCTCCCCTCGGTCCAACCGGGCTCCACTTAAAGCAAGGATACTGTCCAGGTGGTGATCGCTACTGCTTCGACTATCCAGCTCTTCGATCCCAGAATCCACTACTGTCTCCAGAGACTCTCCTTTCTTGGTGGCGGGCGAAATGCGTTGGTGGTGGTGTTCCCCGGCCCTGCGAGCGGCGGCGGAGGATGAGGCTGTCGTGTGCATGCCGTGTGTCCGTTCGTGGTAGAGCTGAGTGGAGGTGCATGTTGTTGCGGTGGTGGCAGCAGCGGTGGTCGTAGCGGCACAGCTAGCGGTCGTGGCGTGCGAGGCAGTGCCCCTAAGGAGTGCAGCAGAGGTGGCAGCAGCTGTGGAGGTGGAGGTTTGGGGGCCACTGCGGTAAGCCGGGGGAGGGGCGACTGTGTGTGGGGGAGGCGTGGGTGAGGAGGCTCGCCCGGGATTGTGTGAGCTGTTGTAAAGGTGATGCGGATGGGACATGGAGAAGGGTCTGTGGTGGTGGGACCCGTGAGTAGGAGGCGGCGAGACCGACGGGTGTCCCGCGGTCGAGCTGGGCTGCAAAGTGGAGGGAGACGAAGGGGGTGGAGGGTTAGGAGACGTTTGGGACGGGGAGTGTCCGGACTGGGTCAGGTTAGCTACCTCGCTGTCATAAGACGTTAAACTGGAGGCCGTAGAGTCACCTGCTTGGGGCGAGGGCAGGGGCGTGTGAGCAGGAAACCCACTTATAAATAAATCTTTTGGGGGGGGTGGAGGAGGTGGTGGTGGCGGAGGGGGCGGAGGAGGGGGTGGGACCTGCTGTTGTTGTTGACGGGACGCTAGGCTGTTGCCCAGAATCCCGTGTTGAGAATACCTCGTCAGCGTTCCCCCCGAACCCCTGTCAAAGCTGTTGGAGAACTCTAACGGAGGTGGGAGGGGGTCTCCGTAGACAAACTCATCGTCTGCGTCCACCGAGGGGGCCGGGGGCGGGAGAACCATCATGCCCGTCCCAGTGCCAGTAGTGTTTGTTGTCGGCTGAGTACCGTTGGCTGGGGGAGAGGGAGGGGTGAGGGACAAGATATAGGCATCGGCTTGACTTTCCATCCTGAGAAAAGTGGGCCTCCGAGGCTGCTGAGTCTGGGCTGCTTGCTGAGCTGCGCTATCAGCCGCGGCCTGCTCCGCCCGCCTCATGTAACCCTCTCTCTCTTTGTCCCTGTCCCGTTCTCTCGATCTCTCCCGCTCCCTCTCTTTGTAAGTGGGCTGGTAGGACTGCGGCTGGTAGTGGTGCGTGTGGACCGTTTTGTCCTCTGAGAAGCGTACCCGTAGCCCCTCTCGAGACCCTCCTCCCTCCCTCTCCCTCTCTCCTGCACCATCCTCGCTCCAGACATTCCCGATTCCGCCCCTAAGGATTCTGGGTGAAGGCGGGCGACCGGCAGTGGGCGTGGTCGCAGCCAAAGAAGACGACGTGACCAAGTAGGAAGAGCTGGAGGTCTGGGCCATGGACGATATGGGCTGAGAGTTGGAAGTAGAAGAAGAAAACGCCACGCTGGACATCTGGCGGGTGAAGTGGTGATCGGCTCCCCTCCGCATCCTGCTGTCGTCCCTCAGAGCGCGTTCTCTTGCCGCTAGCGCAAGGCCTAGCGGCGACGTGGGGTCGAGAGCCTTTCCCGTTAGCGGGTGAATGAAGGTGGTGGTAGCCGAGGGGGCCTGCTGCCTTCCCACAGCTGTGTACAAGTCCGTAGGCACAGATTTAGGCTGATAATCCAGGGCAGCTGAGGAGTACTCAGGTAGGCCAAAAGCTGGAGGCATACTGCGGGTGTGATGGATAAAGGAGTCCCCAGAAAACATGCCCTCGTCGATAGACTTTGACGGACGAAGCCGTGCACTTTCAGCCTGTGCGCTAAGCTGTTGCGCCCTTGTCATACCTCCCATTCCATCGCTCACACCCCCGAGAGGCACATCCTCCTCTGCGGACATAAACAAAGAGTTTCCCTTTCTACGGGCTTCGTGAAACCGTTCTCTATCTCGCCGAGCGGCGCCAACAATGGCCGCCCCAAACTGGCTGGTGAAGTCCAGTTCTGCCTGGGCCCGCATGGACGGCGGCAGTGGTGCGGGCATGTTAGGTGGCGCCGGGGGCTGTGGAGCCGGAGTGGAGGGAGGGGGACCGTGGGGCGTTTTGGGGTCGTCTGCCTCCCCTGATGCAGGAGCATCTGCCTCCACACTACTGCCCTGGCTGCTGCGGCCACTGCTGCTGGTCGACGGGGCTTTGACGATGATGGTGGGGATAGGGATGGAGCTTTTCTCCAGCGAGCCCTTGCCCCCCAGTGTGCCCTGGGCCGCGCGCAGGTCCTCTACCTTGGATTGCTTCACCAGGGGGCCCTTACCTCGGCGGGCCCCTCCTTTGGGACCGCCAGCTACCCCGCGGTCTGCTCGCTGGGGTTGACTCTGGGTGGTCTGTTGTTGCTGGGGCATTACAGTGGCAATGCTGGATGGAGGGACGGCCGTGCTGTAGCCTCTCCGGAGACCCGCTGCTTTGCCCCCTCCACCAGCCCCCATGCCAGCTCCAACAGGCTCCCCAGGGTAGGCAACCTTTCGCGAGGCAGTCCTGCTTTGAGCTGCCGCCGCGTGGGCAGCTGCGTGTGCATACGTGGTTGCGTGGTCCATGGGTCCACCAGAGCCGGGACCACCAGCCCTCTCCCTGCCCCCATGGGTGAAGTGCACTGATTGGGGGAAGGGCTGGTAGTGAGCGGACGTGGCTGAGGACTGGGACGCGGAGACAGAGGGCTGTTGGGACGTCTTAGTTCTCCAACCGAGCGGTGGTGCAGAGGAGAATGGAGGCTCTGGTGGCGCCGTGGTGGGGGGAGGGGGGATCTCGTCTGGGCCGGGCACTGACAGACTGCGGGCAAACTTCACGGCTGGAGGGTGAAGGGACTGCTTCTCGTCCTCAGCCGTCCCTGCAGTACAGCGTTCACAAATAGAGGAAAAATATTGGGAAGAAAATGGATTAACAGATTGTACAGGAGGTAGAAGAGGTAGAGTAAGAGAGGTAAAGAGGAAAGGGTTTTGGGTGAAAAATGGCGCTTTTCCATTATATGGTACCAGCTCTACTCTACTCTACTTTTTTTTGCCAATTAGTACCTAGTACCTACATTTTTGGAATCTTGATGAAGTATGTACAAAAAGGTAAGTAAAAGGTACTTTTACAGTGGAAAATTACAAACAGTGAGTAGAGTACAGTAGAGTAGAGCCAAGCCGGTACCATGTAATGGAATAGCACCATAAGAGTGGAGAAGGAATGGAGCCAGAGAAAAGGAAAGCTGAGTGTAATCTGTGAGAGTGCCTGTCTAAATCTGCCTTCCCATCTACCTGTCTGTGGGTCTGTCCTCAGTTCTTATGTCTGTTAGTAGGTACGTCAGTTAGTGCTACACGGATGCATCAAAAAATAAATAAAAAAAATGTAATTCAAAAAGTTAAACTTTTATGTTTTCTAGATTCTACACATAAAGTGAAACATGTAACTGCCATTGTCATCTTTCACTTTATATGTAAAAACTTTTCCGTCATATTCATATTTTTTGAGATGCACCAGTATATTACACGAATAAGTAGCAACTGGGCAGCGTCACAAAATAGCATTTGTTTTGTAAGTCACCAGAGAGCAAATTAGTATTTGAGGGACAAGAGTTAGCAAAGCCTTAGTAAGCAACACACCAGAAAAATAAGCATTTAGAATTAAAAAAGTGTATTAGTGGCATTTCAAAATCAATTGCCTTGTGTAAATTGACAATAAAGAAAAGAAAACAGGTTTAATTACTGTTTACAACAAATAGTAGTAGGGTGAGTATAGGACAAAAACATATGCTAACAGTACAGTTCTGACATAGAATCAGCTACATACAGTATACAGATACAAAGGGCCGCACACTTTTGGCCACAGACGAGACATAGTGGACCACAGACTTGGTCCAGAGGACAGACAGACAGTTGGGTGGAGGGGCAAACAGGATGAACAGACAGCCTCACCGATGGATTTCTGCCGCAGCATACCGTGGTGAGGCGCGTGCCCTGAGGTGAACTGGCCACGGTCATAGCCAAGGCCCGGCCCAGATGACATCATACCCATCCCAGACTGGTCCCCAAAACTCTGCTGAAATGTTCAAAATAAAAAAAAATATTTTGAAAGTTTATACTGAATAGGTTTTGGATACAGCCTATTTTAATTTTATATAGGGGAAGGTGGGGTGATTTGTGCAACTTTTTACTCAAAGTGATTTTAAAGTGAGGCCTTGACAGTTATGTTTCCAACTCAAATATGTACATATATTTCAGGATGTTGTGCATCCCTGGCAATAAAAACTTTGGATCTGGAATAAACTGTTTAAGAAATATAGCTTTCGGAAAAAAAGTTGTCTTGTCGCACAAATCACCCCACGTCACTCTCTCCTGAGCTACTGTAGACTATCACTTTCTTTTGGTGACCAGCGTATACAGCCATGCCACTGGCACAACTCTCAGAAATGTACTTTGCACTAGTTGCTCCGTGCTTGTGGAACCAACTGCCACCTGACAAATGTGATTCCCCCTACATTTCTGCCTTTAAATCAAGGCTCAAAACCCATATGTACACCCTGGTGTTTCCTCCCCATTAACCTCTGCACTACTTACTTACCTCTGCACTACTATCTGTGTTTATGTGGATGTATGGGCTTTACGTCTTTTATTTTGGTTATTGTTATTTTACCTTCATTGTTTACCTACTGAATGCACTATGTACAGCACTTTGGACAGTGCAAACTGTCATAAATGTGCTTTATAAATACATTTTACTTACTTACTTACTTATAACTCACCCAGGCCCTTCCACAAATCACCCCATCCCCAGAATTTTGGATAATAGGCATGATGCAGCAATTTAGGGTTGACATTGTGCTAACTATATAGACTCAAAGTGTAGCATACCAAAGCACTAAAACATGTGTCAAATGTTTTCAAACGTGTCTATAATTGTTCAGACACAATAATCAAAAAACCTTGATCATGGAAATTTTACTTTGAAAGGCAAAACACAGTTTTTTGAGCTTAAATGTGCTTATATCTTATTCCTTGTGTCTCCCTTCTTTACAGGATGAGTCAAATGGATGGCTCTTCTTAAATATGTGGTCACATTTCCAATTTCTTCCACGGTTTTCTAGAAACAAGGGGTTTTGCAACTTCCAAAATGCACAAATCACCCCACCTTCCCCTATATATATATAAAAAAAAACGATGTAAAGTTTTTAGAAATGCATTTTCGGCATGCATCATAAATCAGACAATTTACAACATATGTATGAACAAATCCTTCTGTAATAACCTTTAGAATAGTGCTAAGAAGGATTGTGGAAAGTTAAGTTCATGTTAATGCTTTAGAAGTTGAGAATTTTCACCTCATTGCCGTAGAAACTTCGACCCCTGTCTCGTTTGGGTCCCTGTCCCCGTTGCCCCGGCGCTTCATTGGTGCTGATTGTCTGTTGAGCTGCTGCAAGAATTTCATCTAGTTTATCTGAGAGTGAGAAAAAAAGGAGAGAGAGACACAGAGAGATAGAGGTAGAGAGAGAGAGAGAGAAAGAGGTAGAGAGAGAAAGAGAGACATACAGGAATGAAACAGAAAAATGGACAGCAACAGAATGACGGAAACAATCACTGCGTTCCAACACCCTTACTTTCTGTTATTTAGTATGTTAGAGAAAAGATTAACGATGTCCCAATTTTATATTTAGTATGCTTAAAAATACCCAGATGCCCTACTACATCCGGTTGAGATTTTCAGTGTTGGAATCAGCATGCTATTTGGCGATTCTGACCCCAATGCAGTGCACACCGGAAGTCACGTCACGTCGACCAGCGTTGAGACAGATATATAACCAAGAGGTAAGATCAAGGTGCAATGTTATGATGAAATAAATAAGTTAAAGTACTTTATATTCCAATTGTAGCATACTGCATGCTAACTAGATTCTTCTTATGATCAGTTGTAGTATTTAAAATAGTAAAAAAGAAAGAGTATGCGATTTGGAACGCAGCCATAGTGCGGAAATTGACACACTTGATGAAGGTGGGTGAGAAAGATAGGCACAGATTTAGTGAACATCCATTGACAGACATTTAAGCATCCTTACTCAAAGCCATCTGATAGACTGTCCTCTTCTTCTCTGTAACTTGTGAAGATTCGAATTCTGTAAAAGAAAAAAAAAGAAAAAGAAACTCCATATAAGCGCGAGTACAGTCACTGAGGTGGTGGTGAGTGCCAAGTCATTTCTGTGGCCTGACAATATTACACAATGCCTGAAGCGAGAGAGAGAGAGAGAGAGAGAGAGAGTGTACCGGAGCGTATACCTGATTTTTTTTTCCAAGGGGTAGCAGCTGGAAGGAGGACAAAAGGAGACTTAAGTTTTGGCAGGAAGAAAGTGAAAGTGTGATAGCGTTTGTTACAATGCATACTAATCATACCCCCCCCCCCAACTCCACCCCCCAAGCCTGACAAACTGAGTCAACCTTCGCCAGAAGTTTGCACTGTCCATGGTAAAAGAACGTACATTCAGTTACGCCCACACTTTAGGACAGTTGTATAGTTTGTACACTTGTGTTACAGTAAATGTTATCTGCTGCACACAGGCACAATTTGCTGCTACTCTCTCCGACACACTTTGAAAACACACACACACACCATCCGTAAAAGTAATAATGGCCGACAATCATTTTTTCTGATTTCTTTTTTATGGACCCTAACAAAAGCAGTTAATGTAGTAAGCTGCCCATAACAATAACATTTCTGAACCAATAGCTTAATAGCTTTTTGCCCATAATGTGTTAAGTAAGTTTCATATATATCTATACAATATCACTTTTCCATGACACTTACTCCTTACTATTGCCTAACCAGGACCAGCAATGTTATAAATTATTACATTATGGCCAAAAATGTATTTCTTAGTTGATTCAGAAAAGCTATTAAGTTATTTGAAAGTTACTACGTTATCCGTCGTTATTACATTATTAGTTGCCACACACACACACACAAAAAATGTAGAATTAGTGTGAAGCGGATTCCCACCTCTCTCCACTGTTAAAAGGTTTGGATCCCGCCAGCATTGGAAGGAAGACAGAGTTAGTGGTTAAACCAGTGAATGGTAAAGAGACAGGGGAAGTGTGTGTGTGTGTGTGTGTGTGTGTGTGTGTGTGTGTGTGTGTGTGTGTGTGTGTGTGTGTGTGTGTGTGTGTGTGTGTGTGTGTGTGTGTGTGTGTGTGTGTGTGTGTGTGTGTGTGTGTGTGTGTGTGTGTGTTATCTCTCTACTTATACTCAGGCTGTTAAATTCCATAAATTGTAGTTTATTGAGCTAAATCAAACAGAAATTATAGCTTTATGTCCGATGGTTAAATCAGGCATGAAAGTGTTTTGAATTGGTCTTTTTCAAATTTTTATTTTACAACGCCACCACCACTGAAAATCCCTTTCATAACAGAGCCATATAATTCTCTCAAAACACATGTCGCAAAAAGAAAAACAGCAATTTGTTGACTTAAGTAAACGCACTGCAGGCTTCATTTCCATTTTAAATGTCCTTGTTATCTTGCTGCATGACTTGCAGGTGAACTGGGACACTGCACCAATCACTGAGGGGAGATAGTTGAATAGGCGTCACAGCTAAATGAATTCTTAATGCATTAGAATAAACATATGGCAGCGCCTGACATGGCTTCATCCAAGGCTGCTCCCCCTCTCACCTTTATCCAGACGGAGGCAAAGGCAAACAGGCTAAGGTGTTTGGACTGCAAATTAAGCTGCTGCATCTAAAGGGACTTGGGATATTCATTGATAAATAATTTTTTTATATTTATTCAAAAAGGCTGTTTCATTTGTGTGTGTGTGTGTGTGTGTGTGTGTGTGTGTGTGTGTGTGTGTGTGTGTGTGTGTGTGTGTGTGTGTGTGTGTGTGTGTGTGTGTGTGAGTGTGTGTGTGCGTGTGAGTGAGTGAGTGAGTGAGTGAGTGAGTGAGTGTGTTTCCGTGTTTATTTCTTTATCTGTGTGTTTCCGTGTTTATTTCTTTATCTGTGTGTGTGAGTGAGTGTTTGAGTGAGTGAGTGAGTGAGTGAGTGAGTGAGTGAGTGAGTGAGTGAGTGAGTGAGTGAGTGAGTGAGTGAGTGAGTGAGTGAGTGAGTGAGTGAGTGAGTGAGTGAGTGAGTGTGTTCCTGGTTTTGTTTGTGCGAGCGTGTGTGTGTGTGTGTGCTTGCGTACGTAAGTGTGTGTGACATGTGTGGAGCAGAGGGGCTGGTATAGGCTGCTACACTGAGGGGTTAAAGCTTGTGGGACGGGCCCGGGAGCATTGGGAGGTGCAAGGGGACGTTGGAGGTAAAATCAGCAGAGCAGTGGAAGAGAAGGCTCACAGGGTGGTGGGGGGGGGGGGGGGTCGACTGTTCTGGGTGGGGTGGGGTGGGGGGTTACCTGTAGTGTGGGTGCTGGTAGTGACAGTGTGGAACCTCTGAAAGAACAGTGAAATGCATTGAGACCGTCATCCCCCTCATCAGCCATCTTTTTTTTTTCTTCTTTTCCCTCTGTTTTCCGTCATTATGTTACTACTAACTACACTATCTATACCTCGCTACCGTCTTTTTTCTTTTCTTTTTTAATAATCTATTTTGGGGATATTTTTCTTTTAAGGAACACAAACACACCACAACTGAAAAAGTGAACACACAAACAAAAGACAAAATAAAATAAACAACTAACATGGCGTACTCTATATAACAGGTTTCTAAGGACAATGTTTAAATTAAAGGTAAATATATGACCTGTACAGAACAAATTTGCACTCTTAAGTTTATTCTATAAACTCAGTCCATGTTTTGCTGGCACGTGTTTTTGTACTATATATTATTTTTTATTATATTTTGTTATATCTTCATATCACATCTACAATGTCCATTTGATACTTTTTTTTTACAAAGTAGTTTAAAGTAGTTTGTCGAAGTATCTTTCGTTAACCAAACCAGGTTAGCTTCGGTGTAGTTCAACTTTGTCCAGTTTAAAGTCATTGGTAGTTTGCTAAGATACAGTTTGCTTTCAAAGTAGCTTCCCCAACACTGAAAAAAAAAAGTATTTCACCCAGTAACTTTCACTTTAAAGCGCTCTCCTTATTGGTCTACACCTGGTCTACATTGGTTTGTCTGTTCTATCTAAAGTATGTAACCTGTCTCTTCAAAAATAAAACTTTTATCCAAACCAGTTTTCTTACCCATCTCCTCCAGTTCTGAAGTCATGGATTTGGACCGTAGTGCGATGGCCGGTGTGCTCAGCCGTTTACTCTGCTGTGGGACTGTAAGAGGGGACACACCAAGACAACAGGATTCAGTAAAAGTTTTTTTTTTTTTTAATTATGTAACTACTACATAGTTATGCATTACCTACTACTTTGTTTTTTTTTATTAGCAAGCGCGCGGAGAAAGGTTCCTAGTGTGAAGGTTGTCTATTCTGTCCTATCCGGGCCGGGGAGCGACTTAACCACTGGTTCGAATCCCTGTGTGTCTGTCTCTAACTGGGAAATGTTTAGTTCAACGAAAAGAAAAAGACAAAAATGCCCCAGTGTGGTAAAGCTTGTCCCAATAGTATCATACTGCATGCTAACTAGATTATTTATATGATCAGCTGTATAGTATGTAGAATTCTTAGTGAGTCACACTGGTGTATTTGTCTTTTGTTAGTTTTTTCCATTATTCCTGGTGGGGCCTCTTAGACCAGATCAATAGTGTTCTTAATGTTTTATCTGGAAAAATAAAGGTTAAATAAAAATCTAAAGAATAGTACGCAATTTGGAATGCAGCCATACTTTTCTTCCTAGATCCCTCTTCCATGTCCGGGTTGCGTGTCACCATGACGACCTTGACCATGAGGCTGTTGCCTCCTTGTCGGATCATGTTGACGACCTGTCTGTGACCAACCTTCACCACGTTCTGACCGTTCACCTTTGGGGGACAGACACACGCACGCACACACACACACACAGGTGTTAACTTTAATATGAGGGATTTTTAATAAAATAAATAAAAAATGCATTTATGACTGTAGGTGGAGGCACATTAAAATATGAAGTCAAGTGATTACTTAACATTTGAACATTGTCTACACCATTTCTCATGTTGCTCAGTTCATTTTTTATGTTTTTTCGTTGAAAAGAAGTCCAGTGTTAATACACAGCCCAGGCTCTGTAAACTAGCCTCCTCTGTTTACATTCCCTTTGTCTACTGTGGAGGGAGATTAACCAGCCTGACTATACATTTGAAAGAGGGCAATGTTCCTGCAGACAGCCTCCTGCTGTTCTGGGTCAGCCTGCCCCACCCACGATTATAATATGAATGTATACCTCAACCTGTCTGCCTCCCAACCTGTCTCCCCCTCCTCTTCCCCCACCCAGCTTACCTGTCTACCTGTCTCCTACCTCACCCACCCTTGCCTGTCCCTCCTACTCAGATCAACCTGACCACTCCCATGTTTTACAATAATAATGTATGTATGTATATAAAGGCCAGGACACACCAGCCCGATAATCGCCGTCGTCAAAAAAAAAGACGAATCTGTTTGGTGTGTGCCGTGACGTCGGCCGACGTAGAGGTCGTCGGGCTTGTTTTGAGCCTGTCGGCCGCCGATTGAACATGTTCAATCGGCGGCCGACCGTCTTTCATTTGGAGCAATTTGATTGGTGGAGGGCTAGCGAATCAGTGAAGCCCGGAAGTGAGGCGGGTAGCACAAACAGCTAACAACAGCTAGCCATCGTTTTAATGTGTTTGTTCGTTTTGTTTTGAGAGTACTCACATGCATCAACCCTTGTTGACTGCTCGACACCATGCTCGACACTCTCTGCTAAAAATTGTGCTCTTATGGTCCATAAATATAAATACGTATTTCTATCTATGTTTATGCTCTAGAGAGATGTCCAATCATTTCCGGCTTTCGTATTTTTTCGGGCCACAATACAGATTAGCGCCGCCTGCTGTTGTGGAGACATTACGGCGGTACGGAAAATAAACAGTCGTCTCGGTGTGTTCTTTAGCAGCGACGGGAAGCTGGAGCTTCCTGAAACGGCCGACTCCATTTTTTTTGACGACGGCGATTATCGGGCTGGTGTGTCCTGGCCTTTAGAAACTGTCTGCCTCTCAGCCTGTGTCTCCTCCAAACCCACGGTTAGACGCCTCCCCCCTGGGGAGTAAATGTTCCTTAAATATGTGACGATTTAAGGAAAGGTTGTCACTCCTTGTAACATACTTACCTGTGTTGGAACTAGTGACTACTCCGCGGAGTTTCTTGCACACACAGTATGGACAGCTAGTGGATCGTGAGGAGATATTCACTGATTTGAACAACAAGCATTCTCCAGAATCACTGACTTAACCTTTATTTAACCAGGAAGTCCCATTGAGATAAAAAAATAACTCTTTTTTGAGGGAGTCTTGGCCAAAGAGGCAGCAAAAATTACATGTATACACTCACAACATACAAACAGAAATGAAAAGTATAAAAAACAGTTCCAACCTCTATGAGGAAGTCTCCCATCCGGAGCCCGGCTCTCCAGGCCACGCCGCCCTCATCCACAGACTCCAGGTACTGCAGCGCGGGGAAGGCCGGGGTCGGGGTGAACTCCTCTATGGGCATCTGAGCTGAGGAAACCATGGACATGTAGGAAAACACATTGTATTAGCATATTAGCTTAGCATGTGATACAGCATGTAATTCACACAAACCCTGCATTCCAAATCGCATACTCTTTCTTTTTAATACACTACATATACTAAAGTACAGAAGAGTTTTAGGGCCACAGGAGAGAGAAAAAAAATCATATAAGGAAGTTTTTTTTTCATTGTGTCGAGAAATGTCAAGAATAAGGACAAATACTCCAAAATACTACTGGAGTTATTGGGGCATCTATGTATTTTTCAGCATACTACGATTGACGTGCATGTATTGGGACACCCTAAATCTCTTTCTGGCATACTAAATAGTAGGGAAGTATGGGGATTGGAACGCAGGGGAAGTTACAGGATAGTACTGTATTAATTAAACAAGATTGGGAATACTGAGCAGAAAAATCTTGTGGTATAACTTTGAGCTGCACAAAGACTCGCACATTTTTACCAATTCATTTTCAAAACTTTTCCCATGAAATTTTACCCGATTTCCATAACCTTATTTAGACCTGTTTTGCAATCATATGGCTTAGTAATGAAATTCTTACCACATTTCTCTTGAGCCAATGTGTTATATGTATTATTCAAAATCCATAAATTATTAAACACACACTTCTCAAGCATTAATTGTGGAGAAGCAAACAAACAAGATTTTAAACTACAGCCATTCAAGTGATAATCAGCATTCGACATGTTTTAGGGGAATTGTATCAACATGTTTTAAACATTAGTGAAAATGTGTTATGAACCCTGACAGAGTGTAATGTCACTTTGTTACGGGACACGTTTTTTTCAGATAAAAATGTGATCTTCAAATGGCTTCCTTTTTATGTCAAATACCCTACTTTTATGATATATAGCATATATTATTTATTATTATTTAATGTCTTGTACACCTGGGGTCTATTGTTCAGAAAATGTTTAACATTGTATACTTTTTAAAAGTGGTCGGGACAGGACATACAGTAATTAGTTACCCATTTCAAAAAGTGGAGGGGACGTTCCAAGCATAAATGACACCTACGTATGTATGGGTGTGATTGTGATTCTAAGGGCAGGATGTTTTATTTTCACATTTCTTACCTTTGGCGCCTCTCAGCACAAAGCCGAAACCCTCGCTGTCTTTTTTCTGCAGAAGAACCGTCTTCTCCTTGATTATATAGTCACTGGTGGAGAGGACAAACACACACACACACACACACACACACACACACACACACACAAAAGAGATAGAGAGAGAGAGAGAGAGAGAGAGAGAGTGAGTTAGAAATTTGAAAGATAGTCCTAAACCTACTAGCCTGGATACTACCTGCAGGCTCTGAAAATGTAAACAAATCCCCCTCTGAAACTGCATAGTGCACCTTTAAACCTGTTAGAAGCAGCACAGCCTCTAATGACCTGTTATCTAGTTATGAATGAAATTAAATCTAAATCAAACAGTCATTCACTCACTCATA
>CM049410.1:24357500-24392500 GCA_026929865.2 Hyperoplus lanceolatus
GGGCGCTGGAATGAGTTTGGCTAAAAGCGAAGCCACAATGCAGACGCAAGGCATTCAAAGGGAATGACATCATATTAGGCAGAGTTAATAAGCAGTAGTCACACACACACACACACACACACACACACACACACACACACACACACACACACACACACACATTTTTATATATAGTGGGTTTACTGGGGAAATGCACCTGTTGGAAGACCAAGAAGAAGAAGTACTATAGAATAAACAACTAAATACATCTTCACCTCATCACTTGATATTGTGGAAAGACTTGAGGCAGTGGTGGATGATGCCATCTTTAGTAACTGGCTTCTTGTCCTTGAAGGCCACCTTAGCTTCTGTAAATTCTCCAAAAAGGGAGGGAGCCTTGCACTATAGAATCTCACCACTAGATGCCACCAAAAATACTCCAATATTACACACTGTACCTTTAAGAAAGTTTATGTTTAGAACCATGATTACATACACATCAGTTTGGATAGTTTTGACATCCAAGGCCGTAATAATGATGAAGACTGGGTGATTGCATAACATCTCTCAACACAAAGAAAACTTCAGCTTTAGTCACCAGAGGGATATGAAAGCACCTTCGCCATCAACAGACAAGTTCAGCCCACCTCCATACCGTAGCCTGGCAACGCTGACGTACATAGGCTAGGAAGGAGCTCACTCGAAAAATCTTGATATTTCAACAACAAAAAAATGATTCTGCCTGTCTGCCATTCAGTAACAAGCTTTTATTTTGACAGGCAAGTCAAAATCAATTCTAGTAAAAGCCGTGGATTGAGCAGGACTCCCGGTAACTTGAAAACCTTGAGGCAGTGATCCCTCACACACACAGTCATCGCTACACCGCATGAATCACTCACTACAGACATCATATCACACACACGTCAAAACACCAAACTGAAACTAACTGTAGCCTGTGACTCATGAATCATTTTACCTCTGGGTTGGTGTAAATAACATGTTACAAACACAATCATCGCTAGACATATGCCGTGTGTCAAAACAGTGGAGAAGGTCACAATATGAGAAGGTTGTCAGTTTGATTTGCACTAGGCCGGGTGACCCACTGGGAGGGAGTATATCGTTAGCCTCATAGCATAATTGCCTAAATCATATTTACTCTACTCTACTTTTACTCTACATCTTCTCTATTCTACATCTACTCTACCCTGCTCTATAACCCTTAACATATGACTTAGGCAATCATGCTATTAGGCTAATGAAAAGTAGATGTAGAGTAGAGTAGATGTAGAGTAAAAGTAGAGTATGATTCAGGCAATTATGCTATGAGGCTAACGATATGGGAACTTATATACACCGTGCTATTTAGCATAGCAACGCAATTAAAGCAGCTCCGAGTAACATTTAAATATCTTTTAAACAGCCTCATGTTTCCTCTGATAATCATACATTACCTTTAACAACAAACGAGACCATCAGTGCAAAGAAATACTTTTTTATATAGTTTTTATTACTGCATTTGATCTGGTCGTACACCCAGTCCGATTTTCGGTTCGCTTGTGCAGGCTCTATGGTCACATATCCGTATTGGTCGCAGATTTCAGTGAGGCGCAGCAATGCGATTTGAGAAGCCTATCCCTCAAGGTGAGGGAAGGGGAGCGGGAGCCTTGTTTGATACAGTTATTTGTCGTCATAATGACTGATAACGGGGCTGAACCATCAAAGAAAAAAAAGAAAATGCAATGAAGAAAAGCTAAAAGGGAGAGTGATATAGGCTAAGGGGGACGAGGGCGTTGCCAAGCAACGTGTATACAATTTCACGAGAGCGAAACTAGACTGCAGTGTTTACTCCTAAATGAATGAGCGGTTGGTACTAACACAAAGTTTACTTTGCTTCACCATCATCAGATAACCATTATATGAAATAGTCATTATTTACATCAACAACACAAACACATTAGCCTACCTCATCGTGATCCATACTAACTGCCGTCTCTCGTTCATTCGCTTTCTGTGAGGACACGTAATCTTTCAGCTCCGTGAGAGAGAGTAGTTAGGTGACACTGCTGCATCAACTCATTGCAATCAGGTGTGTGTAGCACTGACTGGCATTAGTTGCTGCAGTGTCAAAACCACTCTCACGGAGCCAAAAAGAGTCCTCACACTTTCAACACACGGACATGCACTATATTGCGCCCTTCTCAGTTCAAACTCGCACGCCTGGCACGAGCTAGAAAACAGCTTTGCGACAGCGGGCGTTAAAAATACTACCGCTTTTGTCCAAAGGGGCCGCCAACGTGCAATGTTACTTGTAGTGGCTTTAACCACTTCTTGCCTTAGCCGAGACATTCAGTGGCCCATGGTAGAAAATGTAGTGGTGTGTTAGTCCTTTCCAACTCTAGTAGAGAAAGTCTGAATGTCAAAGTGCCCTCTTCTCCTAACCTGTATTTAACCAGCGTGTGTCAGTGTGTACTTGTCCCATAATGTCACACCAAAGACCATGCATCCTTGCCTCCTATGCCTCCTTTGTCAAGCAAAAATACCCCAATAAAGGCAGCTCTTACCTTGGGGCGTCAAAGCTGTCGTAGGATCCCACAGTGTAATGGCGGAAAAGTCTTTTGGCTCGTTCTCCACGGCTCTCTGAAAACACAAATTCACAAAGATGTCAGTGTTTTCACACAAACATTAAATACGATGTTGGGTAGATATGAATTACATGTAATTAAAGCACTAGCTTAACTAGCTTAATTTTGCAGAAGCTTGTTGGTTAATTCATATTTGCATAGTGTTTAAAGCATTTAAACTACTTTCTTAACATTTTTGCGTGCGTGTGTGTGTGTGTGTGTGTGTGTGTGTGTGTGTGGTGATCACCTGCTTTGTTGTCCTGAGCTTTCAGAATGACTTCCTCCACACAGTCGGAGGGGAACCAGCCTGTGCGACCGCGGACCGTCCCCTCCCAGTACCCGCCCTCGCCAACACTCAACACTGGAAGAAGGACACGAAAGAAAACAGCATGTCAGAAAAGCAACACACACACACACACACATTGAGAAATGAACACACACACACACACACACACACACACACACACACACACACACACACACACGCAAAAAGACAACTACATTTTACAGACGGAAAAAATCTATAATCTAGAAACACACACAAACACACAGACAGGCACAGAGAGACACACAGACAGACACAGACAGACACAGACAGACACACACATAGACACACACAGACAGACAGACATGCAAGCCTCCTACATACTCACCAAGACATACATACCTGGCAACATCTTAGACTCACTCACAAACACACACATATCTATACCTGCAGACATTGAATACAAACATATATAGAGGCCTTACACTCAGGTTAAATGACCATTTCACACACTCATCGCTTGTGGCTTTTTTTTTCAGTAATATTTTGTGGTTTGTATATGGAGACGGTGGGCACCGTTCATGCAATACCAGCCACCACTAGTTTTACAAATAACACCGGGAATCGAACCAGCGACCTCATGGTTACTGGTAGGCCCCTCTTCCTCTAGGCCATTCTAGCTGTCAAAGTAATGTTGCTTAGCATGTTTCTGAGGTGTATTCGGTTCATGTTTTGTGTATGACAAACACTGACTCCTGACCAGACAGACACTTATACACACTTGTATACACATGGAAGACAAAATGCAGTATAATGCTCCAGCACACACACGCACACACACACACACACACACACACACACACACACACACACACACACACACACACACACACACACACACACACACACACACACACACACACACACACACTCACTCACTCACTCACTCACTCACTCACATACACTCACACACACTCACACACATACACTCACCACAGGCACACACACACAGACACACACCTTTGACCCTGTCTCCCTTATTGAGGCTGATTTCTCTCTCTCCCTGTGCGGAGTGTGATCGCGTCGCCACAAACACTCGTCCCGGCACGGCGCTGTAGAGACGTCTCCGCTGGCCGGGCGTCTGAGCTGCTGTGGTGGCCGGAGCAGGTCTGGAGGGTAGGGGGGCGGGGGGGTTTGGGGGGGGAGGGGTAAAAGAAGCAATAGCAATGGATGGAGTGGAATAAATGGTAAAGCATTTGCCCTTGGAAAAATAGTAGAGTAGAAGTACGTAAAGTGTGTAGCAGGGTAGGACATTGCCCCATAAAATATTTTTATTTCTTTGTGATCTTAACCGTAGGATATTTATATCAATTTGCAAAACCAGAGTAAACTATTGAGAGCTAGGCAACCGTTGTACTTGCTCACACAACTCAAATTTATTTTTTAATTCCATTTTAAAAAAAATTTAAGATCTCTATTAGGACCTGCACACGCATCCAGTAGAAAGATTAAAACAATTCCTTTAACCAGGATGAACTTTAGACAAGTAGAAGAGAGGTTTTTGTCTCACCCCTGTTTGCGACTCTGCCGGCTGCGGTCCGCCTCCTTGTCCCCTATCCTGCCACGGGACGGGGAACGGTTCCTCGCCCCTCTGGGACTGCTGGAACTGCGCAGGGTTCCTGTGTGTTTATAGCCCTATGGAAAAAAATATTCAAAATAATATGTCAATACATATGTATTTAATTTCAAATGTAAATCCATGTATATGATCATTTAATTTTATGGTAGGAATACATCCATTGATCGGTGTATGTTATTGGAATAGTAACAAACAAAGCTATGTTCGATTTAAAGAAAATACAATTCAGTAAATTTCTTGGTAATTTAACACATTGACTTTGATTTTTGAAGGATATAATTTTTCTTTTCAAATATATAGGCCAATATGTATTTTTTTAAAGGGTACTAGGCATTATTAGCAAGTGTTTCAGCCTACACCTGTTTTTGTTGGGTGGCATTGGCCTATTCTATTGTAACAGTATTGTGAAAGCCAGTCAGAAATTAATTTCAAACATTAAACTTCAAATTACTAGTATATACTAACTTCAGTTTTTATTTTTATATTCATTCAAAGGAAACTGCTATTGCTTCTTCTCTGTCGCTGTGACAACTTGACTTGCTCTGACTTCCAAATCCATAATTAATTTAATCAAAGCTAATGTTTAAACATGAAAAAATTAACATTCATAAAATAATGAATGTAATAATATGCAACTAATTATACAGATGTATTACATGATGTTGCATGTTTATGGGCTATCACTCAACATGGCCTCTTATCTTAAAGAAGATAAGGGCTGCGTTCCAAATCGAATACACGCCCAAATAGCATTCTGATTTCAACACTAAGAATCTCGACCGGAAGTAGTAGGGCAGCCGGGTATTTTTAAGTATACTAAATCTTACCACTATAATTGGGACATCCTAAACTTTTTTCTAAAATACTAAATAGCAGGAAGTATGGGGATTGGGACCCAGTGGTACATAATACATAGTGAAAACAATTATAAAATAGATGTACATGGATGGTGTATCCAAGAAAGCCAGAAATAATTGAGTGCAGTGAATTCTGTTGACCACTAGAGGTTGATAAAGGTCGTACTGTAGAAGGTTGGTTGAATGTTGAATGTTATAGTTTGTGTATGAAGTGTTGGGATGTGTAGGCAAATTGTCTGGGCATTCAATTCAACTTTGAACTTCATCTTTCGCACAAAAACACACACACACACACACACACACTCATTCAGTCACTCACACTCCCCCCCCCCCCCCCCCCACCCACACACACACACCTGCACAGAGACGATGTTAGTGACTGGGGCGTTGTTGGGCACAGCCATCCAGTCAGGCAGGTTCATGCTGCTGTCGCTGTTGGCCCGGAGGAAGGGGTGCGGCTGGGGTAAGGCCAGCGTGCGCGTGCTCTCTCTCCTCTGGGGGGCGTACTTTGGAGACTCCACGAACGGGACTGGGATAAAGAGACAGAGAAAATACTTTAGAGTAATGTCTGATTGTATTTGTAGAAATGAGTATAAGAGCCACAGGAGAGAGACATTACTGGAGCTTTTACTTTTCTCACTTTTTTTATTAGGCACTTCAGTTAAGTGAAATGTTTACGGGACTCCGAGGAACTTTCAGTTTTTGTTAATTCTCGCATCCCCTTTGGACAAAAGTAAAAACTTTGTCCTCTCATTTTCTTTTCCCATGGCCCAGATATAATAACTCCACATATTTGTCATAATTTGTCACTGTAAACTACAATGAAGTAATAGGAGTTGCAATATATATATGTATATTTTTTTTATTGCCGTTTCCTTGTTTTTGATGATTCATTAGACTATAGACCTGAGCTGCAATACTTACCTACATCTGCGTCACGGTGGTTTTTGATTATTTCTCCCAGCTCAAAATGGCCGGACATAACAGCCACCTGATAGAAATAGACATACACTTAGGTTGCGTTCCGAATCGCATACTCTTTCTTTTTTCTATTCTACATACTACATCCGAGATTAAAAGAATCTAGTTAGGATGCAGTAGGCATACTATTGGGACATACTTTTCTCTCTTATATCATCATAACATTGCGCCTTGATCTTGCCTCTTGCTTTTATATCCGTCGCAACCCCGTTTGTTTTCATATGGAGGCTTCGTCGATGTTACGTCACTTCACGTGCGCACTGGATTGTGGGTCAGAATCGCCCAAATAGGATGCACTTTTCAACACTAACAATCTTGGCCGCATGAAGTAGGACATCCGGGTACTTCTAACCATCCTAAATCTGGCCACAAGAATCGGGACATCCTAAATCTTTTTTCTACATACTATATAGTAGAAAGTATGCGATTCGGAACGCAACCATAGAAACATATTGCAAAATGAATGCACAAAATATCAGGGGTTTTTTTTTAACCTTTATTTAACCAGGAAAATTACCAATTATTTTTTCAAGGGAGTCCAAGCCAAGAAGGACATCGTATATAAACTTACTCATAATTACATAGGAAGCTTTATGGAGGCTTCAATTAAATGATTATTTTTCTGTAATTTTTCAAAATAGTCACCCACACACACACACACACACACACAGCTGGCCTTTTCTGCACTGACAGAGTTAATGTGTCCAGATTTAGGGTTCACTCACACACACACACACACACACACACACACACACACACACACACACACCAACTCCTTCCACCTGGGACCTCTGTGTGCATCGCGGCAAAGTAATGCTTTGAAAGTGAAATTATGCATTAGCATTTCTGCTACGTTAACTTAATAAGACACTAAAGCGTAACTCTAGCGGCCAACACGCATAATTACCCCAGCCACGCACTCGGCCGTTACCTGAAAGGGGGTCTGCCCACTGTTGTTCTTGGTCTCTTTATTTGCTCCCCGGTAGAGCAGGATACGTGCACAGCTTTCCTGCAACACACAAATATTAACGTTTATATACATTAATTGACAGAATATCATTTGTAATCTACTTTATACCATACTCATATGCAATGATGTCACTGCTAATAAATGAGTGTATAAAAAAACATCATCTTTAAGAACATTTTGGGGGTGGGGGTGGGGGGGGGATTCAAGAAAGTTATGTAAAACGGAAAGCTCAATATTCTAAATGTCTTACAATAAAATTTTATACCAATTTATTGAAAAGTTTATAGCATACATTGCTATTTTTACTTTCACCAAGTAAAATCTCTGTATACAGACTTTATTAATATGTGTTTTGATGGCAGATGTGTGGTGGCAGATATTGCATATGATATATCTCTGGACTCAAATGTTAGAATGCTTATTGGTGCAATAGGAAACATTGTATTTATCTTGTATAGACGTACAAGTGTAATGAGATATATTGCATGTTGTTTAATTCTAAACTGAAATGTAGATTCCTCAAATGCGTATCCAACAAACCACTCAGACGGGCCACACCTCTTCTATTGTCTTATGCTCAGAACTCCCCCTGCTGTATCTTCAAACTGCCCCCTCCCACCGTCCCCCCTCACATGACTGGCCAATTGAGAGCATTGCATTGTTGTTATGGTGAACTGAAGCCATTGTTGTAAGGATAAGGGGCCACTCACACTAGGGCCGCGGCCCCGTGCCCGAGCTCATTTGCATACTAAAGTGTAGAACGTTTGGCTAGTGTGACCACGGCATCCGTATTCCAGCACGGAACAGCCCCTTGGCCACGGCACACTTAAGGGAGAGGTGTGCCGTGGCCCCAAACTGAAGTACAGATGCTAATGAGATGGACACAGACGCACAAGCAAGCGCACAGGCGGCGTTCCTGACGTGAATTTAAGGATGCATAGCTCCGTTAACATCCGCTGCCTTACTAGTCGGCACCAGAATTGCCCACCACTTGGACTTGTAGCTACATAAAATGTGTGAGAATTAACGTGTGTGTAGGCCTAGGTGTGGGCTAATAAAAGGGAGAGAGCTAAATGGGTGAGCGCAGAAAGCAAAGAAAAAAGGTTTTCGTGCTTACTCACGTTTGTCAGATGATTTTTTTCTTTTTCCTCCCGTCAGCTGTCATAATAATGCCTTTACGCATGGCGGTGGAGACGAACCCAACACAACACACAATGGGACTCCGCGGCCCGGTGATAAGGAAACAGTAGCTACTTTATAAGGACACTTAAAATAACAATCTCTGCCCATACAAAAAGTTCTGACTTGGATTACTTGATAGAGCGATCGATGTGTATAAAACCATCCGGTACGTATGGTCTGATGACGGGCCGTTATATTACTAATAAACAGCGTGCTGCACAAATATGAGACTGTCCACCGCGACCTATTACGTCAAGGCTACATTTAAAAAAAACAATAGCTTAAGGATTCTCGTTGCTCTTATGTGGAAGTGGAATATATGATGCAAATTTGGCCGGATGAAAATATTCACAAACAGTCGTATAGCCTACAAATTGACTACGCTCCAAATCCTAAACGCGCACGGTGACGTAGGCAAGGTGCAATTGTGCCCAGGCCACGAGCAGTGTGACCACGGGCCAGCGGGGGGAGTGGGGAGGGGGGGGGGGGGGATCGTGCTGAATATTCCTGCAGCACGGAACAGGCAAACGGCCCCAGTGTGAGTGGGCCCTAATTCTAAACTGAAATGTAGATTCCTCAAATGCGTATCCAACAAACCACTCAGACGGGCCACACCTCTTCTATTGTCTTATGCTCAGAACTCCCCCTACTGTATCTTTAAACTGTCCCCCCCCCACGTCCACCCCTCACATGACCAATTGAGAGCATTGCATTGTTGTTATGGTGAACTGAAGCCATTGTTGTAAGGATAAGAGACCTGAGCCCTTGCCATTCTTCTCAGAAAGTCACCGCGGGGTTTCCTGGGTCGGATGGACCTCCATGTTCTTACAGGATCCAAGAACATGAAGCCTCTGTTTGATTAAATACTCTTAGCTTGATTATTACAGTCTTATGATCTCACTTTCTCACTACAATAGGAAGAGATGTATTTAAATTGAAATTGAGGAATTATTTTATTATTTTCGTGTATAGGATTCTGAGCATAAAAGATGGGTCAATTATTTCTTAAGAGTAGAGAGAATTTATGTAGCTTCCATCGTGTAATGTTCAAAGATTTATGTTTCGTAACAATTCTCTCGACAGAAGCCAACATCCTTCCATCTGTGTGTGTGTGTGTGTGTGTGTGTGTGTGTGTGTGTGTGTACCTTGTTGTATAAAGCACAGATGTGCAAGGCAGTGTTTCCAGATGCGTTCGTGGAGGCAGAGTCCGCCCCGTAGAAGAGGAGGTGCTCCAAGTGCTGCGAGTTACCATTCTGACAGGCCTGAGGTAGATAGATAGATAGATAGATAGATAGATAGATAGATAGATAGATAGATAGATAGATAGATAGATAGATAGATAGATAGATAGATAGATAGATAGATAGATAGATAGATAGATAGATAGATAGATAGATAGATAGATAGATAGATAGATAGATAGATAGATAGATAGATAGATAGATGGATAGATAGATAGATATACAAGTGAGATATACATATTATTTATAATAATCATATTAATAAGAATAGTAAGGAGTCGAAACCCACTTAATACACACACACACACATACATACATATACCTTTTATTTGTCTGTCCACTTCACTGAAGGAATATGGAGCCACGGGAGAAGGATGGGTGGGGTGGAGGGTGAGACACTGTCCCAGATGAGATGAGGCACAGTGTTTCATGGCATGAATGGGTTTGGACATGACACAGGCACAGCACATACACACAGACACTGGAACACACAGTACACTGGTGCATTACGAATAGGATGCATGCACAGACTCAAACACTCTCACACCCCCCCCCCCATTCAGCACACAAACACAAACACTTACTACCCCCAACACACACACACACACTCGATCCCCCCTCCCACACACACACACACACACACACACACACTCGATTCCCCCCCCCACACACACTCTCTCTCCCACACACACAGAGACAGTATACCTGATGTGTCTCGTCCCAGCCGTTCTCGTCCCTGATGCCCAGCTTGGCGTGGTGGTAGAGCAGTGTCTCACAGCAGGAGGTGTCGCCCCCTGTCAGCACAGTGTGGTACAGCGGCGTCAGCCCCCGACGGTCCTTATAGTCCGGAGAGGCTCCGAGAGACAGCAGGACCTGGAGGGAGATATGACAGAAAGGGTTAAAAGCCTTATGTACAGGCCATTCTCAAATACTGGTAATGAAGGCAACAATAAGGGGGTTCAATAAAGCTATAGTGAGTAACTTATGTTGCCCCCATGAGGGAATTCTGAGTTATTACAACAACACTGTCAGTGCATCTACATGTGGTAAGCCTTTGGTGATTGTGCATGGATTTTATACCTTCTTCTGTACGTCCAGGTTTTTTCTTAGCAGTAAAATAAACAACTGAAACATTTCTTGGGCTCTTCTTGGGATTTTTCAGTCAGTGTCGGGGGGGCGACACCAGTTTGCAAACGCTGCCATTCTAACAAAATACAAAGAGCTGATAGGCTTAATCCACTTTGCTTCAACTAATTTGGAAACACCTTGAATTTAAAGGGCATTAATTTATACGAAAAAGTTACACACTATAGCTTCAAACTCTTCAATTATTCATTTGCAGTTAATTAAGGATGACTTGCTATAGCTGAGGACAATATCTTACCGTATAGTAAGGTATAGGCCCCAAAAATTCAAGCTGCTGATTATTCATGGGATTTTAAATCAGTGAGGGAACACAGAGAGGTCACGTAGCGTGCCGTGCTCGGAGAGCATTACGTATTCTATCAGAGTGTGTGCTGTAAATCTGTACACTGTTTAGCAGATGTTTTGTTCCTTTGTGGGAATAACATGGACTCTAACAATGTAACACATGTGATTATCTCCACACTGAATAGGGTCTTTTCCCGGCTACAGATACATGCCTTTCTCCAGACAAAAGGCTGTCAATGTAATTCAGTGTGTGTTTTTTTTTGTTTTTTTTAAACCGTTTTACAGTATATCTTCTTTTCTATCCGGGTGGGGAGAATAATAGATTTACATGTGCGTATGTGTGTGTGTGTGTGTGGTGTGTGTGTGTGTGTGTGTGTGTGTGTGTGTGTGTGTGTGTGTGTGTGTGTGTGTGTGTGTGTGTGTGTGTGTGTGAGAGAGAGAAAGTTAGAAAGACAGTGTATGTATGTGTAGATGAAGATTCAAAAAAAAATCCAGACTGGTCTCTTAATTTGTTCCGGAGCTGTATAAACTCTATATGATCTGTGTTTCCCATGTGATGTGAGTTGAGCATGTTGTAGTGAGGGGGGCATAATCAGTGCTCTCTGTCACCCCCCAGTGGGCTGCATTGGAAGTGTATTTCACACACAGATGACAGGCCGTGTTCAGTGTGTTTAGTGTGTTTTTTGACACTTGCTCCCAAAGCAGCTGGCGACACAGAGCAGCAGTATTCAAACTGTGTGTGTGTGTGTGTCTGGGTGTGTGTGTGTGTGTGTGTGTGTGTGTGTGTGTGTGTGTGTGCGTGTGCTTGTGTGCCTGCATTAGTGTGTTTGTCTGTTTATTCTGTCTTCATCATCAGTTCTGGGACAAGTGTCCATCTTCCATACAGTAGGCTACATACTTACTCTAGATGGATATTTTTTCTCTTTTTATGGCATCCCAATGAAAACTAATTACATCGTTTATATGCGATATTGTTAACAAAACATTTCTATTTCGAATCTGTCTCTATATCTGTGTGTGTGTGTGTGTGTGTGTGTGTGTGTGTGTGTGTGTGTGTGTGTGTGTGTGTGTGTGTGTGTGTGTGTGTGTGTGTGTGTGTGTGTGTGTGTGTGTGTGTGTGTGTGTGTGTGTGTGTGTGTGTGTGTGTGTGTGTTTACCAGCAGTGCAGTATGGCGGTGGCCCCTGACAGCCTTGTGTACCGGTGTGAGTCCGTCTTTGGAGCGGAAGTCGATGTGCGCCCCTCCATCTACCAGCACCCGGATGGGTTCACCTCCCCCGGGCTCACACTGCACCGCCAGGGACAGGGGCGTCTCTGGAGAACACACACACACAAGCACACACGCACACACAGACAGACAGACACACACAAGGGCATACACACACAGGCAGACACAGGCATACACAGGCATGCACAAGCACACAGAGAGAGAAACACACACACACACACACACTCACACACAGGCAGACACAAGCACACAGAGAGAGACACACACACAGGCAGACACACACACAGAAACACAAGCACACAGACACACATAGACAGACAGACGCACACACACACAAACAGATTCAAATTAATATAGTTTTCATCTTCACAAGTAATTGTTCCAGAGGTTTAAAAGTCAAATTAATTGGGTGGCACCGGCCAGATTTTTTTATCCCAAGGGGGGGGGGGGGGGCACATGAATATTCATATTGAGGATATATATTGAGTTTATACTGTTTACACTCAAACAGAGCTGTCCTTGCTTTGAGGTTATAATCTAGAACAACAACAGTGTTTACCAGGAAAACAGACATATTATTTATCAACAATAGATGCCCTTTAACAAGTTATCTGTGTGTTTCTTAACCAAACTAATTCTGCTTATCTTAGAGGTCGAGTGAACACCTTGAAAGCATTTTATCTCCTCATTAAAACATGACCAAACCAAAGCTGAATTTGCTTCTTTGTGTCTCTGTCTCTGCCACCAACTTTTAATGAGCCAAAAAAATAGCGTCAAACCAACAACAAGATGTGAAATTCAGTTGCAGCACCCAGGGGACAGTCGTAAAAACATTGCTACATAGCTGGTGATCAAGAACTACACTTCTTTGAAAATGAAAAAAAAGAAGACTAGTTGTCGGGCAAGCAGCTCATTGACTGTACCTAGGCACAGCAGCTGAATCCAAATGTGGGCAAGCTAACATGCTCACTATGACAATGCTAACATTTGCGTATTATTATTCCCACAGCTCAAATAAATCCAAAATGTTGTACGTTGAAACAAATACGGTACAATTAACTTCTGGTTAGGACTGTGAGATCCCTGCTCTGCAGATATTAAAGGAATTTATAGATAAAACTTTCTCCCAGTTTAGGAGAGTTTGCAGTTTGCAGAAGACTACTTCCTAATTTGTATACTTTCTGCTGTACATCCAGGTGTTTTTCTTAGCAGTGGAATCAACAACTGAAACATTTCTTTGGTCTAGCGACACCTGTGTGTAAACGCTGCCATACAATACAGAGAGAGCTTTGTGGAACTGATAGGCTTAATCATCTTTGTGTCAACCCGTTTGGCGATGAATGTCACCAACATTCATTTATATGAAAGGTTAGATAAAAGCTTGTCTCCACATGTACCTGTGTATATTGCTACAGATAACAATAAGCAATGCCAGCTTCCTAGTTCATCTTAAAGCTGTTTTTTCCTACTGACGCTTTGATATTTTGCCGAATTACCCCCGACATCAACTAAAGCAACAAATAAACTCAAATAAACAGTTTGAAAACAAGAGCCACGTTGTCTCACAACACTTTTAACCTCAATTAACTCACTTGAACCTTTCAGCGAGAGAAAGCTCAAAGGCACTTAGAAGAATTAAAGCATTCAAAGTGTTCCCAATAAAAAAAAAACAGGCTGCCATGGAGACAAGAGATTTTTTGGCAAAGAGGAAAGTGACTTTTTTTTCAGGCTTTTTATTTTAGGAAAAGCTCCAGTTTCAATTAGATTGGGTGAATGTTTTTTGACTGCAATACTTCTGAAGTTATCGTGTCAATGCCCGTTAACAAGCAGGTTTCCTTTGGCAGAGATGGAGGAGAGCCCCTGCCGAAATCTGCCATGTTGTCAAAATTACAACTACAAGGTTTACGGCCTTTGTATATACAGCTCTGGAAAAAATTAAAAGACCACCCCAAATGTTCAGTGTCTCCCGTTTTACTATGTATAGGCATATGTTTGAGTAGAATGAACATTTTGGTTTTATAATATAAACTACTGACAACATTTCTACCAAATTCCAACACATTTTTTGCCATTAAGAGCATTTTCAATTAGTTATGTAGAGATGAAGATTAAAAAAAAAATCCAGACTGGTCTCTTAATTTGTTCCGGAGCTGTATAAACTCTATATGATCTGTGTTTCCCATGTGATGTGAGTTGAGCATGTTGTAGTGAGGGGGGCATAATCAGTGCTCTCTGTCACCCCCCAGTGGGCTGCATTGGAAGTGTATTTCACACACAGATGACAGGCCGTGTTCAGTGTGTTTAGTGTGTTTTTTGACACTTGCTCCCAAAGCAGCTGGCGACACAGAGCAGCAGTATGCAAACTGTGTGTGTGTGTGTGTGTGTGTGTGTGTGTGTGTGTGTGTGTGTGTGTGTGTGTGTGTGTGTGTGTGTGTGTGTGTGTGTGCCCATTCCCTCAGCAAAACTATTGTGGAAATACTGTAAATGTTTATTCAAAGGTGGAGTCAGCAAAAAGGATCTTGTGTTAATACACAGCCTAGGCTCTGTCTTCGTTATCCATGTATCTATGTTTGTATCTATCTATCTATGTTTTTTCCATGGGAATCAACTGGTGATTGCAGATTATTGTATAGACTCCAGAAATAAAAAAAATGAAATGAAAAAAAATGCAGCAGTGTGCCAATGTATGCTTTATGCGCTGAGAGGAGATAGTAGTGAGCCAATTGTGGGTGTTAGATCTGAAATACATGTTAACAAGTTTGATGGACAGAGAGAGAAATGCAGTGAATAGAGAGAGAGGGAGAGAGACAGAGACAGAGAGAGACAGAGACAGAGAGAGAGAGGGAGAGAGGGAGGGAGAGAGAGAGAGACAGACAGAGAGACAGAGAGAGGGAGAGATAGAGAGAGAGAAAGACAGACAGACAGAGAGAGAGACACACAGAGAGAGAGACAGAGAGAGAGAGAGATGAAGGAAGAGATACGACAAGGTGTGGGTGTGAAGAAAGATACTGTACAGTCTATATACAATAAACAGCATGGATGGCTGAAATCAACCTAAACGTTAAAACTATATTTACAATAATTGTACTTTGTTCTGAATTGTTTGTGTTGTCATGTTGTTTATTTGGTTCCCATAGATACAGTCTGTTATTTGCCAACTTTAAGCATTTCATTGTATATTCTGTGTGTTCAGTTCACCTCATTAACTTAGTCTGACTCATCCTCTGCATGTCCGCAAAGCAGCTGTGACCATCACAACCCTACAGAGCTACAGTTAGTCATTCAAACATCCTACACACTGATTAAACCACACTTCTGTAATTGTTAAGTTGTTTGTTAGGTTTTTTCCTTTAGTTTCTAAATGATTATGACGTCTAAACTTGTATTAGAGCCACTGCAACAGTTACTTTAAAATAAACCTTTTGGATGTTTAAAAGATTTGGTTCAGGACCAAATCAACTTTGTAAATATTTTAATTTAAATATCATATGAGGGTGATAGATAGATAGATAGATAGATAGATAGATAGATAGATAGATAGATAGATAGATAGATAGATAGATAGATAGATAGATAGATAGATAGATAGATAGATAGATAGATAGATAGATAGATAGATAGATAGATAGTTCTCCTTACCGCCAGTATCAGGGTCCTGGTAGTTGCAGTCCAGGCCTTTGTCGATGAACTTGGTCATCTTGTCCGTGGCGCTGGTTTGAATATAATCCATGAATTTCTTCAGACTGGCCTGAAAACAGACAGACAGAGAGGAAACAGCTGTTGTTATAATTAGAACTGTACTTAGCAACAGTAACTTAGAAACAGCTCCTGTCTTAGAAATATGTGCAAAACCCAATCTCCAGAAATATATTTTTTTTGTTGTTGCAAACAAGCGATACATTTGACATATCAATGTTTCGGAGCTCAGATATGTCAACATTCACATGTATAGAGTGGACAATGCGCCTGCGTCACGTGACATTCCATTTTCTGACTGATGTGTAGAATACCCTGTCTGTAAAAGAAGTTAATTTAAAGGGACACTGTGTAACATTTTAAGTAATTTATTAGCTAAAATCAATATCCTCATTCATAAATATGTCCTCATTGGTGTAAAAACTTCTGCCAATAATCTGAATTATCCTCCGGGAGATAGTCCAAATATCAATATTACATTTAGTACATTGAGCAGGAAGTCTTTTGGAGGCATCCATGTTTTTGGATGTCATCAGTGGGCATTGTTTAACATTTAGAATTGTTCTTGTCCTTGAAGGCAACTGTAGCTTCTGTTATTATTCAAGGGTGGGTACCATGCACAGTTTGTAGAACTTTCTTGATGATGTCATATTACACACTGCACCTTTAAATTATTCTTGATGTGATTTTACATTTGAAAAATTCAACTGACTTAGATAGTCCCTTAGTCTTGTTTTTTCTGATGAGTGGGTTGATGTGCAACTAGCGCACAATGTAATACAGTGTATCCTGGTACACATCCTAATGCAGAAATGGTTGAGTCATATGATCATGTGTTTCATGTGCATGCATATTGTTTAGTTTTGCTATACATTTACTCATGCTGTGCTAATATTAAAACATCTTAGAACATGCATCAGTTAGAGATCCAACATCAGTATGGATAGGTTTCATACCTTAGTGTGCAGCTTGGCCAGTTGCTTCTCATCCAGGTTGGTCTGCTTGTAAACGCGGGTCTTGTATCGAAACTAAACACAAGAGAGAAAAATGCAAAGGAAATGGTTAATACTGTCATTGAGGGCGTTAGTGCTTCATTCTCTTATAGCTTCTGGCCTAGATCCATTTAACGGGGCCAGTAGATTTATGAGGAACGTTTTTTTTTTGGTGGTTTTCTGTACAAGCAGTTTGTCCTCTTCTACTTCACTGATGTTAATAAATGATCTGACTTTACAATAAAGCATGAAAAGAAGGTTTAGTATACTTAAAAATACCCGGATTCCTACTACATCTGGTGGAGATTTTTTAGTGTGTAAATCAGCATGTTATTTCGGCGATTCTAGTAAGACGTTAGTATCATGGGTTGCGTTCCGAATCGCATACTTTCTACTATATAGTATGTAGAAAAAAGATTTAGGATGTCCCGATTCTTGTGGCCAGATTTAGGATGGTTAGAAGTACCCGGATGTCCTACTTCATGCGGCCAAGATTGTTAGTGTTGAAAAGTGCATCCTATTTGGGCGATTCTGACCCACAATCCAGTGCGCACGTGAAGTGACGTAACATCGACGAAGCCTCCATATGAAAACAAACGGGGATGTCCATGGATGCGACGGATATAAAAGCATGGTTGCGTTCCGAATCACATACTCTTTCTTTTTTCTATTCTACATACTACATCCGACGATAAAAAGAATCTAGTTAGGATGCAGTAGGCATACTATTGGGACGTACTTTTCTCTCTTATTTCATCATAACATTGCGCCTTGATCTTGCCTCTTGCTTTTATATCCGTCGCATCCCCGTTTGTTTTCATAACATGGACCTATAGGCTTCGTCGATGTTACGTCACTTCACGTGCGCACTGGATTGTGGGTCAGAATCGCCCAAATAGGATGCACTTTTCAACACTAACAATCTTGGCCGCATGAAGTAGACCATCCGGGTATTCTAACCATCCTAAATCTGGCCACAAGAATCGGGACATCCTAAATCTTTTTTCTACATACTATATAGTAGAAAGTATGCGATTCGGAACGCAACCCGTTTGTTTTCATATGGAGGCTTCGTCGATGTTACGTCACTTCACGTGCGCACTGGATTGTGGGTCAGAATCGCCCAAATAGGATGCACTTTTCAACACTAACAATCTTGGCCGCATGAAGTAGGACATCCGGGTACTTCTAACCATCCTAAATCTGGCCACAAGAATCGGGACATCCTACATCTTTTTTCTACATACTATCAAGGCGCAATGTTATGATGAAATAAGAGAGAAAAGTATGTCCCAATAGTATGCCTACTGCATCCTATCTAGATTATTTTTATCGTCGGATGTAGTATGTAGAATAGAAAAAAGAAAGAGTATGCGATTCGGAACGCAACCACAGCCCGGAAGTGACGTTACATTGAAAGAGCATACGTATGAAAACAACCGGGGATGTGTCGGGTATATAATCAGGAGGCGACAACGCATGTCCTGTTAGACTCGTCCCGCAGCTCCGCTCGTGAACAGTCCTGTTCCTGCTTAGCTGCAACCAAGATGTCTGACGAAGGAAAATTGTTCATCGGAGGGTTGAGCTTCGACACCAACGAAGAGACTCTGCACGAGGCCTTCGGTAAATATGGAACCATCGAGAAAGTCGACGTGATCCGAGACAAAGAGACCGGCAACTCCCGCGGCTTCGGCTTCGTGAAGTACAACAACCCCGAAGATGCTAAAGATGCTATGCAGGCCATGAACGGCCAGGACCTCGACGGCCGCAGCATCCGCGTGGACGAAGCCGGCAACGGGCGTGCCGGGGGAGGCCGCGGAGGCTACCGTGGCGGCGGTGGAGGAGGCCGTGGCGGCGGAGGATACGGTGGAGATAGAAGTTATGGCGGAGACCGATCCTACGGAGAGAGAAGCTATGGAGGCGGTGGCGGCTACGGAGGCGGCGGCGGCTACGGAGGCGGCGGCGGCTACGGTGGCGGCGGTGGATACAACAGAGACAGCAGAGGCTCTCGTGGTGGATATTGAGGTGGACAAGACAGCCACAAGTGAAATCCAACTCCCTGATTCCAGATCATCACTCGGCGGGCTGTATTATCCGAATATTTCCGAAATTCCTCAAGAAAAATGTCCACGTGTTATTATTGCGGACCTCAGTTTTGTAATTCTGTTGTAGGCTAGTAGCTCAAGCTAGCCTCTTGAAATGGTGCCTAGAAAAATGGAGCCCTGCGTGTTGGTCATTCCCTAACAAATTACATTTCCAGACTCTTCAAGAACATCTTGCTTGACTGGGCAGCTTTAGTCCTCAAATGTCGTTTAACCCAAAGTCACTTGTGTAATCTGGTTAGTACTTTTACGACCCATTTTGGGGATCAGATTAGCACATTTTAGCCCTCCACGTGGCCTTTTGTTTAACAGCCATTTCCATCGCTGGAGACTTTATCCAGCACGTTAAAGTTTGCCCTGATATGATTCCTTACTTTTTTGTTGTTTACATTGAAATATCCGATGGTGCTTTTCTTTCATGTAATGGCAAATGGACCAATCTTGTTTAAGTGATCGAAACATGTAACTTCTGTTTATTTAATGTGTTTAAGTAATATCTCGACCAGGAACATTTTTGTACTTTGTATGATCAACACTTTTTCTTTGTCAGTTAATTGCTTCTTGGAAACTATTAAAAATACGGTTAAAAAAAATGTCCCACTTGTAATTTACTGCATGCTAACTGGATTGTTTTTATGGTCATCTGTAGAATAGAAAAAAAGGGTATCAGTTTGAAAGGCTGGATTATAATAGCATTCTGAATTTTATCACTAAAAAGTAGTATGCATCTGGGTATTTTTAAGCATGCTAAATCTGACCAGAAGTATTGGGACATCCTTAATATTTTTCTACCATACTAAATAGCAAGGAGATATGGGTATTGGAACGTAGTGGAGCTCTAGATTTGAACCCTATACCCAGTGTTACCAACTCTTCAGTAAGGAAAGTAGCTATTGGTTGTCCAAAGTCGCCAGATGACGTCATTGCCTAATTTGCATATTTGTAGACAGGGGTTTTATACAGTAATATTTGAACAGTGTGATGCAAGTTGCTTCAAAAGCGTAATGCATTATTTATTACTTACTGTAATTTCAAAGTAGTTACATTACAATATTACTGTCTTTGAATTGTAAGGCATTACACTACTTTTGCATTACTTTCACCAAAATAACAGGAAATATGGATTTGGTGTTCTCAATAGATCTTGTGTTCAATGCAGCTCATTACACAGCAGGAGGTGACATGGTATGGTATAATGTTTGAGCTAGGCTTAAGGCTAACACAAGGATATAATATAATGGTCAGTTATGGCTCATGGTGCAATACATTTTATAATAGAAATACTGTATCTTTAGGTATTAATATCAATAGAGCTAGAGCCTACTACTGTAGATTGTAAAAAAAAAAAAAAAAATAGCCTCAAAGATTTGTTTCTTGTGTTCTGGTGACTTAAAAGCACAAACAAGTTGTTCAAATCATCATCAACTTTTGCCTTTTTATGTTCCAAAGAATCTGCCTTATCATCTTGACATCTAGCCTACTCTAAATGATAACAGCCCATTATGTTTGTTTATCGTCTCTCTTGCGGGACATTTTATAATAACAATAGTAGCCTAAATATATATCTCCTTCGCTGTGCGCTGGGGAGAAACAGACACGCTGGCAACTTTTCTGGTATCAAATTGGTGATGGTGGGATGATTTGGATGCAGCAGCCTATTTGAATGGCCGGGTGCGAGGCAAAAATAAATAAATAAAAGGACTTGGCGCGTCACTAGGCTACATAATAGCCTATCTGGCCTGTTGTGAAACTTCTCTAACATATACAGTTGTGTTCAAAATAATAGCAGTGTGTTTAAAAAATTGAGTAAAGATCAAAATCCGTATCATAGCTTTTATTTCCATACACGCAAATGCATTGGGGACATTGCACATTCTATTCCAACTCCAAATATGAAGAAACATTTGTCAAATGTTTCTATATCTTTACAAAAAGTGAAGAAAAAGGAATATTAGACTGTTCCAAAAAATAGCAGTGTCTGCATTTTTCTTTACAACTCAAACATTTACTGTATCAACTGAAAAATGCATGAAGCTTTAGCTTTCCTATGAATCACTGAACTAATATTTAGTTGAATAACCTCTGTTTCTGAGCATCTGTGTTGCAGAAAGCCGACCAACTTGTGGCACCTGTGAACAGGTGTTTCAGCCCAGGACGATTGGACTACATTCCACAAATCCTCTGCATTTCTTGGTTTTGCCTCAAAAACAGCATTTTTGATGTCACTGCACAGGTTTTCTATTGGATTAAGGTCCAGGGATTGGGCTGGCCACTCCATAACGTTAATCTTGTTGGTCTGGAACCAAGATCTTGTTCGCTTACTGGTGTGTTTCTGGTTGTTGACTTGATGGAACACCCATTTCAAGGGCATTTCCTCTTCAGCATAAGGCAACATGACCTCTTCAAGTATTTAAATGTATCCAAACTGATCCATGATCCATGGTATGCGATAAATAGACCCGACACCATAGTATGAGAAACATCCCCATAACATGATGTCTGTGCCACCATGCTTCACTGTCTTCAAAGTGTACCGTGGCTTGGATTCAGTGTTTGGGGGTCGTCTGACAAACTGTCTGCGGCCCCTATTCACGCCACAGTACACTTTGAAAACAGTGAAGCATGGTGGCACAGACATCATGTTATGGGGATGTTTCTCATACTATGGTGTCGGGTCTATTTATCGCATACCATGGATCATGGATCAGTTTGGATACATTTAAATACTTGAAGAGGTCATGTTGCCTTATGCTGAAGAGGAAATGCCCTTGAAATGGGTGTTCCATCAAGTCAACAACCAGAAACACACCAGTAAGCGAACAAGATCTTGGTTCCAGACCAACAAGATTAACGTTATGGAGTGGCCAGCCCAATCCCTGGACCTTAATCCAATAGAAAACCTGTGCAGTGACATCAAAAATGTTGTTTTTGAGGCAAAACCAAGAAATGCAGAGGAATTGTGGAATGTGGTCCAATCGTCCTGGGCTGAAACACCTGTTCACAGGTGCCATAAATTGGTCGGCTCCCTGCAACACAGATGTGAAGCAGTTCTCAGAAACAGAGGTTATTCAAATAAATATTAGTTCAGTGATTCATAGGAAAGCTAAAGCTTCATGCATTTTTTCAGTTGATACAGTAAATGTTTGAGTTGTAAAGAAAAATGCAGACACTGCTATTTTTTGGAACAGTCTAATATTCCTTTTTCTTCACTTTCTGTAAAGATGAAGAAACATTTGACAAAAGTTTCTTCATATTTGGATTTGGAATAGAATGTGCAATGTCCCCAATGCATTTGCGAGTTTGGAAATAAAAGCTATGATACGGATTTTGATCTTGCCTCACTTTTTTAAAACACACTGCTATTATTTTGAACACAACTTTATGCTACTTACTCAGGCTCGCCAACATAAAACAGACACGCACATAGCCGTGGGAACATATTCTCAACACGGGGTGCTGAAAAAAAAGTTCAGCCTGCACTTGATAAAAAAAACTCGCTACATTGATAAATAGAAACTTCACCAATGTAATAGTGTTACATGCAGCGGTGATGGTTTTAATATAAGACTGGGGGTTCCCCCTACAAATAGGTCGTAAAAAGTCGGGTCGTCTTATATAATGTGGGGTCTAATATTCGGCGTCCAGTAAGGGAAGGCCCGTTACCAGAGCGATCATTCAGCTTAAGGGTCTGTGTCCACCTTGTTTCTTTTCTTTTTTTCGGGTGGAACACTGGTTGTGCGCTCTGAAGCAGCTGGGACGTGCGTTTTTGCGCTGGGAGAGAGAACGCGGTGAGACTATAGGCTATAAAAAGGCACGGGAAATTGCCAAAGAGCTCAACATCCCCAGCATTGAATTCAAAGCCTCTACTAGTTATGTTGGGAGTCAACGTGTCAGAGGCATGAATCGACAAAGCGATCAACTTTTACTGTGGTTTTTTTGCTGCGGCACTTGTAGTGCTGAGGAGAGCTTGCCAACTGCGCTGTCCTTACGCACCATCACGGCCGCCGTTATGTTTAGATTTCATTATTTGCATCAAAGCACTTGGGAAAATAAGAATTAGAGGCTTTATTTAAACGCTGTCCATGCGGTGGTTATATTAACTGTGTTGGCTGTAGACTGAAACTAACAAGGGGGCGGCTGCTTCACTGTACAGTTCCATAGTTGCGCGTTCAGATTTGGCGACATGTCTCTGTGTATCAGTCCTCGGGACCAGGGGCATGCAATCGGATCGCAGAAACTGCTCCTCCGTTGTAAGGAGGGAAGTGATGTGGTCTCTTCTGGTTTCCCCTTTGCTTTTACCCAGCGAAGCATATACTTGGGCAGTGAGACGGAAGCCAGTAGCGCATCCTTGGAATCAATTGTAGCAGAACATCGTGTTTTCTTCTCCTCTAGCAGTAAGACAAAGTTAAAGGCCTACTTCACCAGTTGGAATATGAAGGTGTATTGAACTCGGAGATCCTATGAAGTATAAATGTGCTTCTTTTTTTTTAAATCGGATCATCCTAGCCTGAGAAAAGGCAGAAAGAGTGTTTTATGGTCTCACTGTCTAAACCTACATTTCTCTTTCTGTGATGTCACAGAAAGAGAAATGTAGGGTAGAAAAAAAAGCTAGATTTGTCGCTTGTCACTGTTTAGAAAAAAAAGTCGCCAGGGGGGCTGAAAAGTCGCTAAATAATATAGCGACAAAATCGTTAAGTTGGCAACACTGCCTATACCTCCAGATATGGCACCCCTTTCTCAAAGGATTGTGGGTATTCTCGGAGCAGCCTCTCCTCCTCCAGGAACTTGGCGTCGTGGCCGTCGGTGGCGGGCTGGAACAGGCCATAGTTCAGGACGTCCCGTAGAGACTCGGTCAGTGAACACAACACCTGCTGCTTGGCCTTCCACACCGTAGCATCAGGGTTAAACCGCAAACACTTCTACAAGAGACACAGAAGAAAAGGCCATTTTTAAAGGTGCACTGTGTAACTTTTAGGTGTGTCAGAGAAGTGAACATTTTCTAGGGTGTATTCCCATAACAGAATTAAAAAAAACTTTACTAAGCAGGAAATTTGGATTCCGAGAACAGTGTTGGAAGTTAGAAAGCTACCTGAATAGTTTTTACTGTTGTTTACAGCAGCAGGGCCCACAGTTTGGTTTATAAACATATGATAATCATACGTTTGGTTCAAGGTGCCGTATTAGAGTAAATGTGTTTAGTAGGCTAAGCAAATGTAAGCAAATCCCCCTACTCTGAAACTGCATAGTGCACCTTTAAAATAATAGAGCAATGCACATTGGTTAGATTGGAAACTCCATATTAAAGAATACAAATAACTTAAACACATTACCATGTTTAAAGTCTTAATTAATTAAGAATCAATTCGACAACATAGGCAATTAATCAATCTCCACAATCAATGTCTTACATTAACACATTCTTGTGTTTACAAACTGTGATTATTTGCACATTTTTTAGTCACTGTGTTGGGAAAGCCCTACTAACGTCCTCCCTCCTACATACTCAACATGTATATACTACATACTGTCTACTTAAAAAAAAACCTTCCGTGTCCATTGAAAAGACGCAATGCATATCGGGACGGTTGAGTAGAAAAAGTAACCTATCAATCCATACACAAAATCTTCCCTGAAGTAAGTACTGATCCGGGCATTTCTGACATACACAACTACATCATTCAAAATTGACATCAAAATTAGTATGAGTATGATATTATTATGGCTTTTTTAAACACAGCCATTGACCGGACTCTGACTGTGGCTGTATCCCGTTACAGAGACCGCCTATGGAATCAGACGGGTATCAATATTAATGAATGCACAGAGAAGGGTTCACACTTGTATTTTGTGATTTATATATAAATGACTCTCTTCTCACAAATACATTTCAGTGCACACACAAATGAAAACCGTCATATATAAATGTAAAATAAATCCATCTATAATAAAAAGTTTCACAAACACATTTCCGATCCACACACAAATGTGTCTTGTTTTAAATAAATGTAATATAAATCCATAAATATATTAATTTAAAAAAGATTTGCAATTTTCATCAAACATTTATTTTAATGTTGTTACATTTATATACAAACTGTTACATTTGAATTTACAAAATGCTTTTAATTTGTGAACTTCCTTGCATTCATGTGTGAATTGGTCTGTATTTGTGTGTGGATTTATGAGACTCCCCTGACTTCGCTGGTTTCACAAATGCGTTTTTTTCAACCAGGAACTAGCTATAGCCAATCGGATGTCTTCCTTGTTTTCAGCCAATCACATGAGCGCAGTCCCACAGACAAGGGTACGTTTATGCCCATGGTTTATGCCCAGAGACACAGAACGGTACGGTAGATGGCAGGACTGAATGACAACGTCAATGCATTATTTTTAAAACTGCCGTGAAGTTGTTTTGCTGCAGTGGACCAGGTTTTTGGTGAATCATAAACGAGTCACCAACAATTTCTCCAAAGAAGAGTTTAGTAACTTTGGCTAGAAGGCTGCTGGCTTTGCAGAGCGGCTATGTCTAGCTGATGCCTGCTGGAGCTGCCTTACTTTACTTCAGACTTCACCGACCCCGTGCTGATTGCCGATCATGTAAGTCACTTATCAGCTTAGCTGTACATTACATTTTACTGTCTTATTAGCTTTAGTTATGCTACTACAGTGTAGTTCACTTGTGGGTGTTGCTAACATTTAGCCCTAGGCCCAGTGTTTGAAGCTAACGTAGCTAACGTTGTTACTGAATGTTTATTTTTAGCAGGTCATGCTAGCTACCTTGATGACAATCACACAAAATATGGCCACTAAATTAAGAATTATATTATACCCTAACAGAATATCTCTGTATTACAGCATTACAGACAGCCTACGCCAGAGTGAATGCTAGTGTTGAGGGCTAATGCGACATTGAGCCTGAACCTCTCATCTCTAGCCTGGACACTGGAGGACAGACGATGTGACCTACACCTGCAGTAGTTAAAGAACCATGGAGAAGAAAAGGAACAGAGGTATGATGAAGAATCTACTCATGCTAATGTAGTTAAATATATCCTAAACTGCATAGAACTCTTTGTATATTCTATTTGATTGTTTCACTAAATAAGCTTATTAGGTGAACTAGCACACTGCATTTATTCTTCTCATAAGAACTGTTTTCTTCAGTGTCATCATTGTAAATATATTCAATTTCTTCTTAAAAGCAGAAACAAGGTTTTACTCAAAGACATCTCGAAGTGCATCTTCACAATATCACAAAAGTATTCATACCCCTTAGACCTTTCCACATGGATAAATCACACATACATTTATTTTATTGGGATTTCATGTAATACACCAACACAGCATTGCTTATAATTGTGATGTGGAATCAAAATGATACATAGTTTTACATTTTCTTTTTATAAAAATTATAAATAAAAAAAATGAAAAGTGTGGCTTGTAAAATAAGTTCAAGTGGTATGAATACTTTTTTGCAACCTACTGTTGATCATTTGACAACAGTTAGCCAGGCCTGTGTGTGTCTGTGTTAACCATAAGCAAACCTTTACCTATTTTCTGTCACTGTGCTTTTGTGTTGCAGTTATCAAGAACTGGACGAGAAAAGACAAAGTGTTTTTGTGGAAGTGTCCTGCTCAAAGACCTACTGACTTCAAACTCTTTAAATAAAGCCTCACATATTTTCATTCAACGCTGTGTGCATGTGTATTTATGAATTTTAAAATAATTATTTTAATTATAATATAATTGAAGTGTAATAAATGAAGCATTTTCAAATAGTAGATACAGTATTATTGAAGAATGATGGATATTGAGTTATCTAGTAAGCTGCTTTCCCTCTCAAAGGCAGGGTTCCATAATGTTCCCTATATATACGTAGAGCAGCTTCTAAGGCGTAAGGGTTGAGAAACATTTGGTTCAAGGCCTTGAAGAAGCGTCCTGCACTTTGGAGGCTCCTGAAGCACCTCGTTCCTGACCTGGAGAAAGTATTATTGTACAGGGACATGCACTGGTACAGCAAAAATGTTTTTCATAGTAAAAGTAATTTAGTTTATGCTCCTTCAGCCAAGGTAGGCCATCACAGAATATAGATAAAGAGATTTGAGAGGTATAATACATTTATTATTTACTGCACACCAATGTTACAAACTGCAACATACAATTTCAAATACTGTCGTCACCTGGCACTCCACGGGAACACCTGCAAGTACAATATGTTGTTTGTTAATTGTTTATTGGACATTTATTGTACATACACTATAAGATTAGCATATGTATTCATAGGGCAAGGCAAGTTTATTTATATAGCACAATTCAGACACAAGGCCACTCAAAGTGCTTTACAGGGGCAAGATTGGAATACATAAAACACATTATAAAACATTTAATTATAATAATTAATTTATAATAATTGATAGGTTTTATATAGCGCTTTATTGCCTAGGCAGTCAAAGACGCTTTACAGGGTTCCTGGTTCAATTCGTTCACACACAGTCATACCGGTGGTGGTAAACTACGAGAGTAGTCAGAGCTGCCCTGGGGCAGACTGACGGAAGCGTGGCTGCCATTCAGCGCCAACGGCCCCTCAGACCACCACCTCAACATAAGTACATAAGTACCTGATCTGCATCCAAAGTATGAAAATGAGACAACCAGTGGACACTCCTGGACAACACCTTGAAGACTTCCAAGTTGGAGGTCTGGTACAGTGGGCTGAGCTTCAAGATGTCTTTGAGTAAAACCTTGTTTCTGCTTTTAAGAAGAAATTGAATATATTTACAATGATGACACTGAAGAAAACAGTCCTTATGAGAAGAATAAATTGCAGTGTGCTAGTTCACCTAATAAGCTTATTTAGTGAAACAATCAAATAGAATATACAAAGAGTTCTCTGCAGTTTAGGATATATTTAACTACATTAGTATGAGTAGATTCTTCATCATACCTCTGTTCCTTTTCTTCTCCATGGTTCTTTAACTACTGCAGGTGTAGGTCACATCGTCTGTCCTCCAGTGTCCAGGCTAGAGATGAGAGGTTCAGGCTCAATGTCGCATTAGCCCTCAACACTAGCATTCACTCTGGCATAGGCTGTCTGTAATGATGTAATACAGAGATATTCTGTTAGGGTATAATATAATTCTTAATTCAGTGGCCATGTTTTGTGTGATTGTCATCAAGGTAGCTAGCATGACCTGCTAAAAATAAACATTCGGTAGTAGGCTACTATGATAACAACGTTAGCTACGTTAGCTTCAAACACCGGGGCTGGGGCTAAATGTTAGCGACACACAAGTGAACTACACTGTAGTAGCATAACTAAAGCTAATGAGACAGTAAAATGTAATGTACAGCTAAGCTGATAAGTGACTTACATGATCGGCAATCAGCACGGGGTCGGTGAAGTCTGAAGTAAAGTAAGGCAGCTCCAGCAGGCATCAGCTAGACATAGCCGCTCTGCAAAGCCAGCAGCCTTCTAGCCAAAGTTACTAAACTCTTCTTTGGAGAAATGGACGCTGGAAATGCTGGAATTGTTGTCAAAAACCTGGTCCACTGCAGCAAAACAACTTCACGGCAGTTTTAAAAATAATGCATTGACGTTGTCATTCAGTCCTGTCATCTATCGTACCGTTCTGTGTCTCTCTGGGCATAAACGTACCCTTGTCTGTGGGACTGCGCTCATGTGATTGGCTGAAAACAAGGAAGACATCCGATTGGCTATAGCTAGTTCCTGGTTGAAAAAAATGCATTTGTGAAACCAGCGAAGTCAGGGGAGTCTCATAAATCCACACACAAATACAGACCAATTCACACATGAATGCAAGGAAGTTCACAAATTAAAAGCATTTTGTAAATTCAAATGTAACAGTTTGTATATAAATGTAACAACATTAAAATAAATGTTTGATGAAAATTGCAAATCTTTTTTAAATTAATATATTTATGGATTTATATTACATTTATTTAAAACAAGACACATTTGTGTGTGGATCGGAAATGTGTTTGTGAAACTTTTTATTATAGATGGATTTATTTTACATTTATGTATGACGGTTTTCATTTGTGTGTGCACTGAAATGTATTTGTGAGAAGAGAGTCATTTATATATAAATCACAAAATACAAGTGTGAACCCTTCTCTGTGCATTCATTAATATTGATACCCGTCTGATTCCATAACCGCCTCCTTGGTAGGAGGAGGTCTTGCGGTCTATGAAGGCTATAGCCTCTGAAGCCCGATTCCAAGGCCGATTCCAAGGCCAACAAGCGTTGTTAAACGAGACGGTCTCAGCAGGTCTCCGTTTCGCTCTGTTTACAAGCATTTCCGGTTTGCCTAACAAGCCGTTACCTTGCGTGACGACTCGCCGCTCCTGTGCTGCCTAGCAACCCTGATTGCAGCACACGGAGACAGCCTTGTCAATGGAGGAAAAAATAAAAAGAAGTTGCCTACCAGACGAAAAGAATAAAAAGATACAAAAAAAAGAAAGGAAGATAAAAGTTAAGAAGATGGAGCAACACGTTGCTGTTTTGTTATTTTTTATTTTATTTTATGCCATCTCTGAAAAAAACGCAATGAATCATGGGATATGTTGGGCTGCGAAGGATTGGCCTACATCTGATGCAGCCTTCAAAACCGTGAAACGAAGGCTGCATTTCACGACCGCATATGAGGAGCCTTGCAAATGGAACAACCTTTGTGCGCCGCTATGATGCAATCGGTCTTCAAATGCAGCCTTCGTAGGCCGCAACCCCTAAATCGGGATACAGACACAGACTGACTGCAGCCATACCCGTCGCTATGGGCGGGCCATAGAGGACCGGGCCCGCCCCCAGAAATGCTTGTGCCCCCTCCCACTTGGGGCACAGATCTCTCCAAAAAAAATACTTTGATTTTTATTTTATACTATCTCAGTAGCTAATTTTGTGTTGATAAATACTCATGTTGTAGCCTGGCACCGCCCGCCCGCCTACTTCCGGCCAAATTTTATTTTCCCTTCTGTACAAATGAAATGAAGTAGATGGTCTGGTAGCACCAGGCTACTAATGTTGCATTCTTTATCATCAAAACATTTAAAATATAAATAAACAATGGTGTGATTTTGTTTGATTGATGGGAGTCTATCTACACTGCAACAGCCTATCACGGCCTTACTGAAAAGAAAGTAAGGCTGCGTAGGCCTACGTAATACGTCAATGCAGCCGCTCAACAGTTACCGCGTATTTTTGAAAGTGAAGCTGGATGAGTTTTCGCCGGCTTACTATTTAATTTCTAGTTCATTATAATAATCGATATTCGGTAATGGGTGAAAAGCCCACCAACAGTCTCCTCTGCCAAATCGGATCGTCAAACTGTCACTTTTCGAGCCGTATAACAGACTACTACAAGCCGAAATTATGGACTTGTTCAGCGCGGTGACACTTCTGATTGCGTGAAGCCACAGTTATGCACTGTGGGAACTCTGCGCTCCTCCAGCAACGGCCATCGAGGCTGTGCAGGAGACCGGCCGAGAAGACGCACAATTTACAAGAACCTCCGCGGATTTGCAGTTGAGGAAACAGTTGGTCCGTCACAAAGTGACATAGACGAAAAGACTGAGTTCAAGAGTATTTTACAGTGTTATTGATGCTGTGCAAGGAGAAATGGATGCGCGTTTTGGAGAGTGCAGTAGCGAGCTCATTGGCGCACTGGCTGCTTTGAACCCGGAGGCCGAAATATATGTTGATGAGGAGGTTGAGCTCGGAGAAACGCCGCCTCCCGCTGTACTGATAGAAGGGACTGGAGAGAGCACAGCCCTGCCTCCACTCAAAGTAGGCTACCGTTTGTTTGTGTGTGTGTGTGTGTGTGTGTGTGTGTGTGTGTGTGTGTGTGTGTGTGTGTGTGTGTGTGTGTGTGTGTAATGGCAATGCATATCCCTCTGTTGACTGCTTTAAAATGCAATGTTTGAGATATGTGTTTGGTGTTAGGCTACATCTAATATGTTGAATAGTCAAGTGTTTTATGGATATTCATAACATTGCTTCTATGTAATGTATTGCTTTAAATTATGAGGACTGATGTTGTAGGCTATACCGCTGTTGGTTAGTTTAACGTGATGATTACGTGCTGCGCGAATAGAGGACTATTAAAAATATACGTACTGTAGGCTAATAATAATTGTGCCCCCCTATGCATTTCATATGCCCCCCTTAAGACTGAGGTCTGGCGACGGGTCTGACTGCAGCACATTTCGTTGTAGTTCCCTGTTTTAACCAGCAGGGGGAAACAGCACCATAACAGAGTGGGAGATTCCCAGTGAAGACAGTGTATGAATGAATATGAGTTTGGTGCAGCTTTAAGTGTCTCTAGTGGCGAGGTCGGTCGTGAATGGCCAAATATATAACGGTTCAGAGGCTCTGTCAGCAAAGTGGAACGTGATTCACTACACATATGGCTGACGGAAGGCTTTTTGGTGTGTGTGTGTGTGTGTGTGTGTGTGTGTGTGTGTGTGTGTGTGTGTGTGTGTGTGTGAGAGAGTGTGTGTGTGTGTGTGTGTGTGTGTGTGTGTGTGTGTGTGTGTGTGTGTGTGTGTGTGTGTGTGTGTGTGTGTGTGTGTGTGTGTGTGTGTGTCTCCTTGTCCAGAGTGGGGTTGTTCCCTGACCTTGAAGAAGCAGCAGCACATATTGGCCAATGCAGAGAAAAAAACAGCTGCAAAGATCGCTGCCTCTTTCATGTATTTTTGCATCAGTATCTTACACATTAAAACATACACACACACTCACACACACACACACACACACACACACACACACACACACACACACACACACACACACACACACACACACACACACACACACACACACACACACACACACTCACTCACACACATATAGTGGTGCCAAAAACCCTTCTGTTACCCATAATCGTTTCAATGCATTACTGCATATTCTATATATAGTCTATAGTTAGGGCCCGTGTTCACCTAGCGCCTTTTTCCCACCGCAAGCGCCTTTTTTCAATTGATTCCCAATGAGAAGCAGCCGCTTCGGCAAAAGGCGGCCGCTCGGAGAAAAGGCGCAGCGCCCAGCGTTTTTTTCCGAGCGTTTTTGCCTTTTTGTGCGGCCGCTTCGAGCTTTTCCAGTTGAAAAAAGTTTAACTTTTCAGAAAGGCGGTGGGGACGTCACCGCCGCTTTTTTCAAAGGGCCAATCAGATAGTGGATCGTCGGGACTTGTCGTCTTGGCAACAAGGAAGACGGAAGAGAAACTGCTTTTTCCGTCTCTGTTTACCCGAAACTGTACGAAAATAGTGACTTAAAATGACCAGAACAGCGGGAGGAGAACCCGTTTGTGGGAGCAGATTAGGCAAACACTTGGTTCGCTGTATTTTTTATCTCCTACGGATCGTTTCATGCGCACACGTCAGCCTACAACTTGCTCCGTATGTGTTTTGCAGGAGCCGCCATAACTCCTCATCCAAACAGAGGATGGTGGAAAGTATTCTCTGTTAAGACTACTCATATTAAAATGTAACGATTTAAATAGAAAACAGCAAGCCTAAACAGTTAAAGCTACTACGAGTAAGTCGGCACGTTGGCGACACCTTTGAACAAAAGCGGTAGTATTTTTACGACGCCAGCTGTCGTGAAGCTGTTTGCTAGCTCGTGCAGGGAGTGTGAGATTCAAATAATCAGGAAGCAATATAGTGCGTGTCCGTGTGTTGAAAGTGTGAGGGCACCGGACTCTTTTCGGCTCGGTGAGAGTGGTTAGTGACACAGCATCAACTACACCTGCAATGAGTTGATCCATTGTCACCTCTCACGGAGCTGAACAGTATGTGTCCCCACGCAAAGCGAATGAACGAGAGACGGCAGTTAGTTATGGATCACGATGAGGTAATGTGTTAATGTTGTTGTAAATAATGACTATTTCAGATGAATAATGGTCATCTGATGATGCTGGTGAGGCAAAGTAAACTTTGTTTTAGTAGGCTACCGCTCATTAATTTAGGAGTAAACACTGCAGTCTAGTTCACTCCGTGAAATTGTGTATACGTTGCTTGGCAACGCCCTCCCGCCCGACTATCACTCTCCCTTTTAGCTTTTCTTCATTGCATTTTATTTTTTTTTCTTTGATGGTTCAGCCCCGTTATCAGTCATTATGACGACAAACAACTGTCTCAAACAAGGCTCCCGCTCCCCTAGGGTGACCAGATCGCATTTCCATTACTTTTCACACGTCCCGCAAATTGAGACGTTGTCCCGCATTGTTATTGAAAGTGAGCCCCCCTTTTTAAATGCGTGTTTTATAATCTGGCATTTATCCGATAGCTGTGAGGAGACAGCAGTCTCCGTTTGTCTGTTTGTGTGTATCGGGCTGCTGGGCTCTGTGACGGTTCTGCCTGCAGTGCTTCAGCGTTTACCTTCCTGTTACTTCAAAATAAAAGCCAACTCACGTTTGTCAAGTGAAATGCTAATGTGAAGCCAGTGAAATGCTTTTAATGTAAAGCCGCAGCCTTAATGCTCTATTTGTTTAACAGTAGCTAACTTAACTGCTGCGCGCTTATCTAAAGATAGTGTTTTTTTAATATAGAAAGCCGTGTCTCTGGCATTACCGGTGGTGACACGAGTTTATTTTGCTAAAAAAACGGCACTTTGTCCCGCATTGTCCCGCACAAACGTAGTCTTTGTCCCACATCTGGTGAATTGGGATCTGGTCTCCCTATCCCCTTCCCTCACCTGGAGTGATAGGCTTCTCAAATCGCGTTCCTGCACCACACTGAAATCTGCGACCAATACGGATATGTGACCATAGAACATGCACGAGCGAACCGAAAATCGGACTGGGTGTACGACCAAACCTAATGCAGTAATAAAAACTATTTAAAAACTTCTTTCTTTGCACTGATGGTCTCGTTTGCTGTTAAAGGTAATTTATGATTATGAGAGGAAACTTGAGGCTGTTTAAAAGATATTTAAATGTTACTCGTTGCCGCTTTAAACCAGTGTTGGTCATAGGTCTGACTGACAGGTGACGATCAGCTTTTTTTCTCCTCTGATCACAGCGCTCTCTCTCTCAGCTCATAAAACGCTTGAAAAAAGCGGTCGAAAAAAACGCTTGAAAAAAGCGGTCGAAAAAAACGCTCAGTAGACACTCCCGAGCGCACAGCCAGCGTTTAACGCTGGAAGAAGGCGTTAGGTGGACACGGGCCCTTACTGTGATACTGGATGGGCTTTTGACTGTAGCCAACACTTACTCAAACCCAGAACATTTGCTCAGTCTTTGTCACTCATCTTCAATCTCCTCACACAAACACACAGACACATGCTTTTGTGTGTGTGTGTGTGTGTGTGTGTGTGTGTGTGTGTGTGTGTGTGTGTGTGTGTGTGTGCGCCCCACAAAGCGAGTAATAAAACCCCTGCACTGCACGGCTGGTTTAGTGCAGAGGAGTAACATACCGTTCTCTGTCTCTCTCTCTGTTCAACGCACAGCCAACCCGCTCACCATGGCAACCGGTTCATTAGTGGAGCAAGCTCCTTGTTGCCATAGAGACATCCCTGTGTTCCCTAGGAGATGGGGTACTGGCAGGGTGTGCATGTGTGTGTGTGTGTGTGTGTGTGTGCATGTGCGTGTGTGTGTGTTATGCAGCAGCGTGGCGAAAGAGTAAAAGGCAGTGGGAAATGTCTAAGACTTTCAGCATGACGGCAAAAGAGGACGAAGAGAGGTGTGTCTGTTTGTATTAGATTAGGCTTCACACACACATCACACACACACACACACACACACACACACACACACACACACTTAAGGATGCAGACAAACACACTAAAATGAATCACGAT
>CM049410.1:24397500-24430000 GCA_026929865.2 Hyperoplus lanceolatus
AAATGCGCCTTCATCATTCAATATTCCCCCCTCCTTGCTTTTCACAAAAATCTTTTTATGAACAGAAATGTGCGTACAAATCTCTCCTGTTAGAAGACTCCCACTGTGACCGTTTGTATTTTATTTTGTTGTCTGATCTGAAAACACTTCAAAAGTGCCTTGATTATATGTTGATCTCCTTGACAAAGCAAATTGAACAAATGCTACTCTATTAGTTTGGTTCTAATGGTTAAAATGCTGTTTCAGTGGGTTGTTTCACCCTGGCAAGGATCAAATTTAGAAAAAAAAACGTAACTTTTCAATTCTAAATTACATGAACATGGTTTCATCTAAAAATAGAGAAAGATCTACGTAACACACCGCTTGAAGTCCGCTTAGAAAGACAACATCAATTTCTATTTCTATTTATAGGGACTTCAATCTCATTCCAATTTTAGTTTATTTCCGTCTGCTTTTATGCATGTGCATCTATCCTCATCACTGTCCCTGCGTTCCAAACCACATACTCTTTATTTTCGATTCTGCATACTACAGCTGATCATAAAAAGTATCTAGTCAGCATGCAGTAGGCATAAAATTGGGACATACTTTAACTTATTTATTTCATCCTGACATTGCGCCTTGATCTTGCCTCTTGATTTTATATCCATTGCATCACTGATTGTTTTCATATGGAGTCTCAGTCGATGTGACGTAACTTCAGGTGCGCACTGGATTGTGGGTCAGATTTGCCCCAAAAAGCATGCTGATTTCAACACAAAAAATCATGAACGGATGTAGTAGACATCTGGGTATTTTTAAGGCATACTAAATGACTCGACGTCATTGGAAATGAGGGTCACCCCTCAATTGGTTTCTCGAGGATAAATAAAAGTTAATTGAAATGAAATGAAAAATCTGACCATATGTATTGGAACATCCCAAATCTTTTTCCACCATACTAAAAAGCAAGGAAGTAAAGGGATTGGAGCCACTGTCTCAGCCTTTTATTTCCCTCTTGTCTATGCAGTACGCACCACACTCTACCTCTATCTATTCTATGTATCTTTGTCAAGCAGTTTTCTAAAGGTTTTGACCCCGTGCTTGAGTGAGCATTCCCATTTACCCGCCTTTTTGTAGATTAAACTTTGATGCCGATTTGTTAAAATAAATAGTGGGGAGGTAAATTATTTATGATTTGGATTTGAAAAAAACACTGAATCAAGTGCACTTGGGGGTCCACACACACACACACACACACACACACAAACATACACGCACACAAACACACACACACACACACACACACACACACACACACACACACACACACACACGAAACCCACACATACATAGACACACACAGCCACACAGTAACACACACACACACACACACACACACACTACTGAAAACACCCATGCACAGATCAATAATAAATCACAAGGCAAGCTAGAGGGAGGAAGAAGCGTTGAGCAAAGCATTTATAGAGCACTGTTTAGATGGGAAATATAAAAAAATATATAAATATGGTCCGACACACACACACACACACACACACACACACACACACACACACACACACACACACACACACACACACACACACACACACACACACACACACACACACACACACACACACAAGGCACTTTCAAATACGTTTAGTTCATTTGCAGTTCTGTTCTCTTGCTTGATGATTCATAAAGCCGACATGTCACGGAGGCCTCCATAGCTTAATAGAAAAGAGAGAGCGCTAATGTCTGAGGGATATGTCCTTCTGTATGTCGGAATACTAAAGCTGTCTAGTTTAGCCTGAATCCAAATCTCTAATGTTTTTTTTTTTCTTTATCATCCGCACACAAGAAACAAACAATTTGATGCAGCCTCAGTCCTCTGCTACAAAGACCTTATTTATGTATTCATTGTTTTGCTGCTTTCCATAATTCAATTTACCAGAACGATTGAGTAACTACTCATGATTCACTATTTGGAAAAACACACAAAAATGCAGAAAACCATGCCTGTTGGGTGTCTGGCAAGCGCCTAATTCTTCGATGAGTGGGAGAGAGCAGGCAGGAGGCACATACACACTGAACCAACATGGAGGCTGCTGTATCTTTAGCTTAGACACACTTCTGATGGAAGGTTTAGCATCTGATGTGATGTAAGATGGCATGTGGGAAATGGAGAGCAATGGGGATCAGGATTGGAGACGACCTCAAAACCTGGAACCAGTCACGCAAGAAATGGCTTTTCCACCGCATGCTTTATCAAGGCACCGTTTTATTAAAGGTGCAGTGTGTTGTTTTGTACTGAATAGACTTGGTAGAAACTGAATATAATATTCAAAAGTATGTTTTAATTAGTGTGTAATCGCCATTGTTTAATTTATTAGCTTCATGGAGGCCGCCATGTTGCACCACCATGTTTCTACAGTAGCACAGAATGGACAAACTTTACAGCCTTACGCCAACATTTCAACTGTTTTCTGTTGTTTGTGAACTTCTCAGAAGAGTGTGTGAGTGAGTGAGTGAGTGAGTGAGTGAGTGAGTGAGTGAGTGAGTGAGTGAGTGAGTGAGTGAGTGAGTGAGTGAGTGAGTGAGTGAGTGAGTGAGTGAGTGAGTGAGTGAGTGAGTGAGTGAGTGAGTGAGTGAGTGTGTGTGTGTGTGTGTGTGTGTGTGTGTGGTGTGTGTGTGTGTGTGTGTGTGTGTCCTTCTGTCCGTCTGTCTGTCTGTCTGTCTGTCTGTCTGTCTGTCTGTCTGTCTCCCTTTCTGTCTGTGCATGCGTGCTATGTACAGTATCTCACAAAAGTGAGTACACCCCTAACATTTCTTCAAATATTTCATTATATCTTTCCATGGGACACCACTGAATAAATGACACTTTGATACAATGTCAAGTAGTCAGTGTACAGCTTGTATAACAGTGTAAATTTACTGTCCCCTCAAAATAACTCGACACACAGCCATTAATGTCTAAACTGCTGGCAACAAAAGTGAGTACACCCCTAAGAAAAAATGTCCAAATTGGGCCCAAAGTGTCAATATTTTGTTTTGCCATCATTATTTTCTAGCACTGCCTTAATCTTCTTGGGCATGTAGTTCACTAGAGCTTCACAGGTTGCAACTGGAACCCTCTTCTACCCATTCATGACGACATCAAGGAGCTGGTGGATATTAGAGTCCTTGCGCTCCTCCATCTCCCGTTTTAGGATGCCCCAAAGATCTCAATAGGGTTTAAGACTGGAGACATGCTTGGCAGTCCATAACCTTTACCCTCAGCTTCTTTAGCAAGCCAGTGGTCGTTCGGAGGGGTGTTTGGGGTCATTATCATGTTGCAGTACTGCCCTGCGGCCCAGTTTATGAAGGGAGGGGATCATGCTCTGCTTCAGTATGTCACAGTACATGTTAGAATTCAATGAACTGTAGATCCCCAGTGCTGGCAGCAATCATGCAGCCCCAGACCATGACACTCCAACCACCATGCTTGACTCTAGGCAAGACACACTTGTCTTTGTACTCCTCACCTGGTTGCGCTCCACACTCTTAACACCATCTGAACCAAATAAATGTATTTTGGTCTCATCAGACCACAGGACATGGTTGCAGTAATCCATGTCTGTAGTCTGTTTGTCTTCAGCAAACTTTTTGTGGGGTTTCTTGTGCATCATCTTTAGAATAGGCTTCCTTCTGGGACGACAGCCATGCAGACCAGTATGATGCAGAGTGCGGCGTATGGTCTGAGCACTGACAGGTTGACCCCCCACCCCTTCAAGCCCTTCAGCAATGCTGGCAGCACTCATGCGTCTATTTTCCAAAGCCAACCTCTGTGTACGACGCTGACCATGTGCACTCAACCTTCGTAAACTGGGCCGCAGGGTGGTATTGCAACATGATAACGACCCCAAACACACCTCCAAGACGACAAGTGGCTTGCTAAAAAGCTGAGGGTAAAGGTTATGGCCTGGCAAGCATGTCTCCAGACCTAAACCCTATTGAGCATTGTTGGGGCATCCTCAAACGGAAGGTGGAGGAGCGCAAGGTCTTTAATATCCACCAGGTCCGAGATGTCGTCATGAATGGGTGGAAGAGGGTTCCAGTTGAAACCTGTGAAGCTCTAGTGAACTACATGCCCAAGAGGGTTAAGGCAGTGCTGGAAAATAATGGTGGCCACACAAAATATTGACACTTTGGGCCCAATTTGTAAATTTTTTCTAAGGGGTGTACTCACTTTTGTTGCCAGCAGTTTAGACATTAATGGCTGTGTGTCGAGTTATTTTGAGGGGACAGTAAATTTACACTGTTATACAAGCTGTACACTGACTACTTTACATTGTATCAAAGTGTCATTTATTCAGAGTTGTCCCATGGAAAGAAATAAAGAAAAATGTGAAGAAATGTGAGGGGTGTACTCACTTTTGTGAGATACTGTATGTCTGTACACCTCCACATCACGTACCGTTTGCTTGATATCCGGGATGCCGATCCTAAACACCATCATGGCGATGTGAGCGTCTTCAGATGGGACCGACCCGGAGCCTCGTTCCTTAAGCCTCCTCTGCTGCTGCTGTGTGTGGTTGTGTCCCGCCGTCTGTGTGTGTGCGTTGCCCGGGTTAGGGTTAGCGTTAGGGTTAGCATTAGGGTTTGATGAATAAGGGTTTGTGGCGTGCCCAGGGTTACTGGCCCGGGCCGCCTGTCTGTCTGCGGGCCGTCCTGCCAGTTGTTTGGCAGACTGTCTCAGGCCGCCGCGCATCAACCTGATGTCCTGCTCCATCTCCTCCTCTCCTTCTAGCTCCAGCTCTCCGTTCTCTCCGTCCTCCTGGTCGTCACGCCGATCGTCTCCTAGTTCCATCTCCTCTTCCTCCTCCTCCTCTTCCTCCTCTTCCTCGTCCTCGGCCCCTTGATAGAGATTAAAGGTGCAGTATATAACTTTTGGTGTGTCAAGAGAAGTGAACATTTTCTAATGTATATTCTCATAACTGAATAAACAAACTTTCTTCAAATTGTTTGAAGTTAGAAAGCTTCCTGAAAACTTTCACTATTGTTGTTTACAGCAGCAGGGCCCACAATTTGGTTTACAAACATATTCTAGTCTTACATTTGGTTTCAGGGGCATCAAAGTCATTTTCTTTTGATTTATGATGATATAATTATTCAATACTAAGAATTACATGTAGAGTAAATGTGTTTTGTAAACTAACTGGAGGCTCTGCAAATGTAAACAAACCCCCTCCAAGAAGCTGCATAGTGCACCTTTAACATGAATATTCTTGAACACAGACTGGTGTTAACTTTTAGAACATTCAAGATAATTATCAAACTGCGTCGTACACATTCCCTGAGTGAAGACTATGAAGGTAAAATACATATATTATTACAATACATATTATCATGAACCTGCATTTAATAGCTTAACTATCTTAAAAACCTATCATAATGAAAGCTGTGGCCGCCATGTTTCGATAGGCATGTAGGTTACGCTGTCCATTAGAAATTAATAGGGGGCGAAACGTAACTAACTCACAATTTAAAGGCCGTTTCTGTGAAACTGCTGTGTTCTATGCTGTGGACCAATGTAGCTATTCACTGTGAGACTGGGTTGTGTGTACAGACTAGTATTGACTTTGAGAACATTCAAGTTCATTCATTACCACGTTTTAGACTAAAATTAACCGTTTTTGGATGTGTTACCTGGATACAGATGTCGGTTGTTGTTTCCCAGCATCCTTTGCTGTTGCTCGTCGTCGCTGGACAGAGGGCTGAAGGGCATCGTCATGGCGACAGAGACCACGGCGCCGATGGCAACACCATCATGATCATTACCATGGAGACACTGTTGTTAAGGGGAGGAGGACAGAGAAGACACGATCAAAACAGAGACACAGAAAAATTACGTAATATTTCTTTAAAAGTAGATCCCTCGAACATATCCTTTTGGCCGTATTACAGAAAACTTCCTGACATGCAAATTCTATCTTAACTGTTTGGTAACCATGGTAAATAGAGTAAGGACCTGATATATGATAATAGCCATTATTACAGATTAACACTTCCTGAGTCAATTTTCCTATCACAATTCAAGTTAGGAATAGTGTATTACAGAAGCATCATAACTGACCAAAATCTTGTTTTTTTTAAGTCTCCTAAATATAGGATATCCATTCATTCAGCCATCCTAACTTCTCAGTTTCACTTTCAGGCTAAGAGTGTTAAGAATGGAAGTTGCCTGTAACACGGCAATCGTTATGGGAACACATTGCTTCAGTTACACAAGTAGGTATTTTCCCTGACTACTAGTTTCCTTACTACTACCCTGCGGTCCAAATCACATACTCTTTCTTTTTACTACACTACATGCTAAAGTACTGAAGAGTTTTAGTCTTTTTACTACACTACATACTAAAGTACAGAAGAGTTTTAGTCTTTTTACTACACTACATACTAAAGTACAGAAGAGTTTTAGTCTTTTTACTACACTACATACTAAAGTACAGAAGAGTTTTAGAGCCACATAGGAGAGAAAATAAAATCAGATTAGGAAGATTTTATTTCATTATGTCGAGAAATGTCAAAAAATAAAGACGAATAGTGCAAAATGCAATTAGTGTTAGTGGGGTATTTTCGGCATACTGCAATTGACGTGCATGTACTGTATTGGGATCCTAAATCTCTTACTGGTATACTAAATAGTAGGGAAGTATGGGTATTGGAACGCAGGGCTAGTTTCAGTCCATGGAAATCACTCCTCCCCTCCCCAACACTGTTACCCTCTCCACACAATGACATCATACTATTTACACTTCATCTAGAAATGAACCCACTTGTGCTGTTCATTTTCATCTTCCAGACTTTCACCAGACATTACTACACATCGTCCGCTTTGCTGTTACACTTGAGATGTTCCTACAGATGACTGAACCTTCAGAAGCTCTGACACATATCACTATTCTACACTGAGCAATCGTACTGTGACAGGTTGTATTATTGGAATAAGATTGTGAGGAGAGCACCACTGTGATGCATTTTACTGGTATTATTTAGAGTCCTTTATACCACAGTAGTATGTACAATGCAGTATGTATAGGATAGAATGAATGTGAGCAGCTGTGTGCAGCTTTGAAAAGCAGCTTAACTGACGTCCTTGTTATGTTGTACATAACCTTGAAAATAACGCAGGACAGACACTGACAATAACTGGTCTCATTTCCACTACTGTAGAAAAATGCTCCTGTATGTATATAAATATATGTGATATAAAAGGCTAATTTTAAAGTAATAAAAGCAAAAAAAAATTGTTTATTTTCAAGCAATTATATACTAAGGAATATTATATTCTATTTTCTACCAAGTCTGTTCTGAAAAATGCCAATACCCTTTACACACTGGACCTTTAAACTTTAAGTCCTGTTACACTAACTAACAACATTCTGATGACAGGATGAAATTAAATTGCAGTTTTTACTAATTCAGTTCCTTTGAGCAGTTATTTGATGTGGCAAGTGGGTAGGACGGTCGACCACTCAACTAACGGGTTGGTGGTTCGATCCCCCGTCTCCCCACCACATGTCGAAGTGTCCCTGGGCAAGACACTGAACCCCAAATTGCTCCTGATAGTTAGCTTGCTATCGGTGTATGAATGTGTGTGTATGAATGGTAACGTGGGAATGGGAACAGGTCTCTCTTGAAAAAGAGTGTCCGGTCTCAATGGGATTTACCTGTATAAATAAAGGCTACATATTTATTTGAAGAATCCACACATCATTCCCAGTAAGCAAACACATTGGTCTAACATCAGTCTAACTCAGCACAATAGACTATTCTTCACAGTGCCTCTCTATACAGACACTCCTAATAGACAATAGTCCTCCATATGATAAACTCTACTCTGTCTGGGTCTGGCCATTCGCCTCCTGAGAGAGTAGTGAAGTGATGCAGCTTTAAAACGAGCGAAGACCAAATAACAGATGTGTCCCCGGTGGCGGTGCATTGGCCCTGCGTGCTGTTTGAGGATTTTCAGCACCACTAGATTCTGGACAGCTCCACAATCCACACAGACAGAAAAGGCAGGATAAATATCAAATGGCTGGAGATGTCACATTCATACCACAGGACTAATAGATAGTCAAAGAAAGCTATAGAAAAAAACAAAGAAATAACTGATCTGATGGTTCCTGAGGTATGCTTAAATAGAACAACATTCAGTGTGTTAGATTGACACATGTTTTATCTGTCTGAAAACTGGTCTTATTTGCACATTTTTGTTCATTCTTTTCACTCCTGCTCAATTGTCAAGATCTTATTTTTTTTAAGATAACTGCAAATAAATATATTTGTATATATTTTGTTGCAAATGTACTGACTTTGCTTTTATTTATTTTCTCAATGTTTAGTGTGTGTACCATAAGGCCACAGCAAATTCCTTTCAAGTGTGAATGTACCTGGCAATAAACCCGATTCTGAATAACAGAAAACTACTGTTCATTTTCACACTTTAATTTGACAGCTGTAGTAAGTCACTTTGCAGGTTCATAAAATGTTAACACTTTCATCTGAAGAATAAAAAAAATCACTGTCAAGGTGCTGTTTGTTTTCATTTGATTTTGAATAAATATTAGACACAGAATGAGGCGAGTGTGAGGAGGAGGGGAGAGGCAAGGGATGAGTATTTCAACATGTAATAGGTTGGTATTAGATCTAAAAATCTCAGATTCTTTTTTTTTTTTTTTTTTTTTTTTTTATTTTCATGAATATTTATCACAAAATCCACATTATGCAAACAGTGAAGAAAATACTCTACAGGACTAAATCAAAACAACAAACACACACACACACACAAAGACACACACACAAAGACACTTGCTAAATAACCACAACATTTTTCCACCCGTCATAACACCCTGAGAACACGGACTGAAGAATGATGAGTTAATCATTTTTATTACTTTGTATTTTCACTTCATTGACGCATTAACCTTCAAACTGGCATTTTAAATATTACTTTTACTACAGCTCTTTATGCACTGACTCGTAGGCTGTTAAATCCACAACCATATTTCTCATTCTGTGATCTCATTTATATGTTTTTTATTTCATGGAAAATACTTGTTTGGTAACTACGGCCGTAAGATAAATGTAGTCGAGCAAATAGAGCAATATCTCAAGTATAAAGTTGCGTAAAATGAAAGCTCTGGAAGTAAACGTAAGTAAACATAAATGAGTATTAACCGGGCTCCCAATATGACGTTGCTACAGCTGTATATATTCTGCGTTTTTAAGGCTTCGGGAAAAGGTTTTTAAAAAGTGTTACTTAAATGTAGATGAGAATTAACGAGGCGTCTTATCCTAAACTGTTTGCGCTGGGGGTATGAAATGAAAGCAACTAAAGGAAAAAGCAAGAGATTAGCTTAGCCAGTTTTCAATTAGGTACAAAGCTCTAGTCATTTGGAATATTTGTCCTGACTCTACTCTATATACACTCACCTCTTGTAATTTTTTTTAAGACCATCTTTAAAAAAAATATCTCCTCTCGAAAGCATAGTGTGTTTTTTTTATTTATTTTTTTATTGAATTAGATAAAATATGTACAGGTATGTGTGTTTGTATGTTTATCTGTGTAATGGTATGATTCTTTTTTTTTTTTATTAATTGAAAAATAAAATTAAATGGGGGAAAAAAATATTGTGATACTAAACAGAGAGATGGAGAAGGGGATGAGAGCGGAGGAGAAGAATAAAAGTGTTTAATGAGAGAGTGAAGGGCGCAGGGAGAGAATAGAAAGGTTGGTTCAGTCTTGTCATAACGCTCACACAGACCAGGGAGATGTTCCTTAAGAAGATAACTGGATGTGAGGAATCCACAGTTCTGCATAGCGCTGAATAATCAAAGATAGGGGGAAGCTATAGAGGAAGGAAGTGGGCAGGAAGTGTGTGTGTGGTGTGTGTTTGTTGTTTTGTTTTTGTCCTGTGTGTGTGTGTGTGTGTGTGTGTGTGTGTGTGTGTGTGTGTGTGTGTGTGTGTGTGTGTGTGATTAGAGAGAGAAAGAGAGAGAGAGAGAGAGAGAGAGAGAGAGATCATTGGAGAGAAGACTAAAAGCTAAATGCTATCACATCTTAACTTTGCATGGTAGTGTGGTTTCATGTGTAACATAGCAGTAAAGTATCAATCTTTCTCATTTGATCTCTACATCTTTAAATGTCACACTTGCCACATGAAGCATGCTGCTTGCTTATTGGCCACAAGAGATTTTTTTCGACACATTTTTTTTTTTGTTAATAGATGATATCCAGGCATTTCGAGAGCAAGAGTGAGAGAATGGACAGAGAGAGGGGATAGAAAAGACATTATAAGAATTGTGAGAAATTGCATTGGAACCTGAAAATAAAGGCAGTTGAATGTGAGAGTTGGTGGCTGTGAAACCAAAGCTATGAACTATTGGTGCTAGCTGACACAGATATGCCGGTTAAGACTTGTTCAAAGTGTTTTTTGATTTATAAAATGAAAAGAGGCGTCTATGCGAAATCTCCTCTATAAGAATGTAGGACAGTAATATGTTCCAAAAATTAAATAAAGATTTGAACTCTGCTGGCTTTACTCATCTAGATTTTTGTTTTTTCAAGGGGATGCAAATGTATGCATAAATAAGTAAGATATTATCAAATTTGCGTATGTATTCAAACATTTCTGGAAAAAGTTGCAATAAATATTTTTATTTTTTTATTGTATGTTGTTGTACTGGCAACGTTTCATGATGCTATCTATAAGTTAAAAATGTCCCCCTATCCACCCTCAGTGTCTGGCCTTAAAGTGGGCAGCAGCAGCAGCAGTGGGTTTCATGGCAGGTTTTACAGACTGACACTTAAAGCTGTTGAGAGAAATCCTCCCACACCACTCAGCGATCATCGGCTTTCTGAAATGGCCTACGTGTGAGACAGTCCCGTTTGTCACACTTAGTAAGTTGACTTTATATATACAGTACACACTCAAAAATGGAGGTACCAGACTAGAATATTTCTGTTATTGCAGGTTCACGTTTTAAGTATAGTTCCCGGCCTTAAGGCTAAAATATTGCTACTTTAAGAGGACAGTAGTGTGCCTTTTGAGTAACTTAAGGGTAACACATAATAGAGAGAACATCCATCCATACCATTTCAATGCCAAGGGTACATGCAACATTGAAAAATGTTCGTACATCAATAAAACTATTGTAATTTGTAGTATAATTAGTTAAATTAAGCTATTTATAGCTAAAAAAATAAATAAAATGTACCTGAACTGGAGGGTACACAATAGTTTTTTATGCTGCTTCTGCAACAGGCATTGTTCCATTGTAGGTACAAACTAGTACTTCTGTTTTTGAGTGTTAAAAAAAATGTAAGGTTGATATCAGCTGATCCATGAGGGAAGGGGCAGGGAAAATAATTATGGAGTTAAAAAGGCTGAATCCAAACTTTTGTAGATAATCACTTATCGTCAATTAAGCCGGAACAGGTCAAGACAATGGGACAATTATGAGAGAGAGAGAGAAAGAGAAAGAGAGAGAGAGAGAGAGAGAGAGAGAGAGAGAGAGAAAGAGGCAGAGAGAGAGAGTGATATAATCAGTTCAAAACCATGACTCATACATCCGACTAAAGACCGTCCTTATGAACGCTGAATTAGCTCCTGTGTGTGAAGACAAAGAGGGCGATGGAGCGATTAGACATCGTCTAATGCCAACAAGCCGATAATCATCTCCTCCACTTCATATATCTCTCCGTCATAAATCTCTTTCTGCCTCTGGCCCGTTGTCCCAGGGAGAGCCAGGCAACTTAAAACTAGATTAACCCCCATACCAGCCCCTCACCTCATTAGACAGTCACTGATGTCGGCCCCACCAGGGAGGTATATAGTAAGAACACCATGTTTGACTCAAAGTTAAATCGATTTCCAAATTAAAATCTAGTGCACGAAAAAAAAAAACAGGGTACAGGATATTTTAAGCACAATATTAAAAGGAATTCTCTTTCAGACTTTTACTTTTTGTGAATATGTGATGCATAATTTTTTAACTTTTTTACAAAAGCTCCGGTGGCCTTCAAGGACACGAAGCTAGTTACTAAAGATGGCATCATCCACCACTGCCTCAAGTCTTTCAACAATATCAAGTGATGAGGTGAAGATGTATTTTTTGCTATTTTTTCTATAGTACTTCTTGGTCTTCCAACAGGTGCCCACTATATGTAAAAACGCGCAAGGACGTTAAGTTTGTCCATTCTGTACTACTGTAGAAACATGGCGGTGTCATTTCAGAGTACAGTCCGACCTTCAAATTTACTGATTTAATGAACGTTTATAGAAATAGTTCGATATCAGATCCTATAAGTAGATTGATCCCATTCTGGAGACTGTGTCAGTAAACAAGCAGCGACTGCCAAACACACTCAGGACTGCAGGACTATGAGAAGAGCCCTGGCGCTCAAAGTCTCTCCAATGCCAATACTGTCAAAGAGCTCTGCCACTCTCACACACACACTCTCTCTCTCACACACACACACTCTCTCTCTCTCACACACACACACACACACACACACACACACACACACACACACACACACACACACACTCTCTCTCTCACACACACACACACACACACACACACACACACACACACACACACACACACACACACACACACACACACACACACACACACACACACACACACACACACACACACACACACACACACACACACACACACTTTATCAGAAGCCAACAGCACAATCCCTGAAATAAACTCATTCATATTGCAACTTCCATAAGGATGAATGGCCCAGGTTTTTTTATAATTCATCAATGGGGAAAACAAATGTTCAAATCCATCCTTTGAAGGTCACTAATTAGAAATGTTGCATTTTAAATTCGTATAAAAACCTAAAAAATGTCTTTCTTCGTAGAGTGTTGCCAACGTCATTTGGTTTGCCATACTTACTGTTTAGTGTTTAAGTGTTTAAGTATCTTCTTTACATAACAATAATGAACTTTCAGTTTTGGTTGATGCTAGCGCCCCCCTTTGGACAAAAGCGGTAGTGTTTTTACAAGCGGGTGAAAGAGAGACGGCAGGATGCATTGCCATGGGGTAATGTATTTATATGTGACTATGACAGATTAATAATGGTAATATGACCATTGTGAAGCAAAGGAAACTTTGATTCAGTAGCGTTCATGTACAAAGGCTTTTTCGGCCTGCAGTAGATCCATTTGTCTCAGTTCCTGGGGAATCTGACTCGAGCAAAGGAATTAATAATAGCTATATAAAAATATTATTGTTTTCACTCATGGTCACGTTTGGTGTCACATGTAATTTATAATCAACAGAGGGAAAATGAGATTGTTTCAGAAATACTAAAACAATACATGTTGTCTCTTTAAATAAGTTAATAATTACCTGAATTGACTCAGATCTGCAGGTTGCTATAGCTACTGTATATCTCTTTCCCCTGTTTCCAGTCTTTGTGAAGGCTAAGCTAACCGAAGCAATTGGCACTAGCTTCATATTTACCAGAACGACGAGACAGCTGTATTGATCTCCTCATCTAACCGTGAATCAGAGAGGCTGAATAAGCTAATTTCCCTGAAATGTCAAAGCTATTCCTTTAATAAAACACAGTAATTTAATTATAGTAATTAATAAGCTAAACAGACTAGTGATTTAATGGGAATTAGGAGATGGAAAGTGTATTTATTTTACTAGCAGTGTTTTGTTTAATCGCCTTGGCATTTGCTGTGGACTCATTTGTATGCTTGCAGACATCTGACAGCGTTTATATTTAACTGTTCTGTTGACAGTTTTAATTGTGTTACAGTAAGTCTCAGTGTTATGACACGCCATTTTGCTTTTTATGACATGTTGATGTGCAGCTGTGTGTGTGTGTAGAACAATAATGTTTGATCTGATTTGTATCTATTTTAACACTCATTGTAATCACTCATCGCTGCTCCGTTGGCAAGAAATCTATATATGATGCATATTGTTCCCATGGATTTGTTTTATGTGAGTCATGTGTGTGTGTGTGTGTGTGTGGTGTGTGTGTGTGTGTGTGTGTGTGTGTGTGTGTGTGTGTGTGTGTGTGTGCCTGCATGCGTGTGTGTGTATGTATGTGAGTACTAGTCAGATTTCGAATGCTTAAGATTATATTTCTGCCATAGGTACGTGTTGCAATAAAGCGCTGCCGCGATTAAAGGTGGAGTCAGTGATTCTGGAGAATGCTCGTTGTTAAAATAATTTTTTGTCAAAATCAGCGAATATCTCCTCACGATCTGCTACCTGTTTTTTCTATGTGCGCTCTGAAAAATGATCTCTTGTTAATACATAGCCATAGGCTCTGTGAACTGGTAAGCAGACCAAGGGTATGTAACAAATGGGGCCTCCAGACAGTATGGACAGGTAACAGATGACGAGGAGATATTCACTGATTTTGACAACAATCTTTCCCAAGAATCACTGACTCCACCTTTAAAGTTGTTACACTGCAGCCTGAGTTTATCTACACACGACTACAGTACTGGACTACCGCAGACTTTGCTGTGGCAGTGTTCTGGCACCGCTGACAGACGGCACAAAACTTGCAAATTCGAAAAATAACTTGGCTATAGCTATCTCCATATAATCATTTCATCATAACATAAGAAAGTGAAATCCAGACAGGTCTTATTTTGGTCGGATGTCACATCACTGAGTTGTCCGTAGAATGCTTTGACACTTCTTGGAGCTTTTCCCTTGTTCAATTCTGGACTATAAATGCAATTGTAGAACCCAGAATACATATGTGTCAGGGGCAATGGAGATAGACTCTTCCTGTGTGGACCTTCAGATTTATTGGTTGTTTTTTAAGTTAGTTACGTTTTCTGTATTAGTCAATTTACACGAGGCACGTTGAAATTCGTCTTTCTCGCATATCCCCTCTCAAGTTACCACACTCCAGAGGGGGTCAGAGCGAAGGGTCAGCCATTGTACAGCGCCCCTGGAGCAGTTTGGGGTTAAGTGCTTTGCTCAAGGACACAATGGTAGATAGAGATGGTGGGCACCGTAGATGTTATACCAGCCACCACTAGTATTTAAAAGAACACCCTCCTGTCTTGTGCCGGGGATCCAACCAGAGACTTCATAGTTACTGGTCAGCCCCTCTTTCCTCTAGGCCATCCATTTTCTAAGCACTGGAAAAGACACCTCAGCACCGGCAGATTTTTTGGAAATGCTTTAACATTGAAGGCCGTCTGTTCTGTCTTATTGACATTGTTTTATTGTAATCTGTCGTAGTAAAAAACTTGAACTTGTAAATTCTCCCGATTATCTTCTCAAAGAAATGAAACAGGTGGCTGGCAGCTCCGGCTTGTCAGTAAATTAAAATTGTTAAGATATTCATCGGAGTGATTGAGATCAGCCATTTAACACCTGTTGTAGAAGCAGCTTAGCACCTGTTTTTAGAAGACGCAGAGCTCACCAGTGGCTTGTTTAACAAATTGGGGTTTTGGCAAGAGCATGATGAATTTGATCTGTGTTTGTTAAAGCTATAGTGCGTGACTTTTTTCATATAAATGAATGTTGGTTGCATTCAAGTCATCACCAAACAAGATGACACAAAGCTGATTAAGCCTATCAGCTCCATAAAACTCTCTCTGTATTTCTCAGTATGGCAGCGTTTACAAACTGGTGTCACCCCCCCCCCCTGACACTGGTGCAGGAGCTCAGAAAAATCCCAAGAAGAGCCCAAGAAGTGTTTCATGTGTTGATTCTACTGCTGGACGCACAGCAAAAGATATAAAATCCATGTGCCATCACCAAAAGGTTACCTCATGTGCAAGAGTAGATGCGCCGACAGTGTTATTGTAATTACTCAGAATTCCTCATGGGGGACGACAAAAGTTACGCACCATAGCTTTAATTTAAGTCACACAATTGCCAGGTGTAAATGCAATCGAAATAAACCATTCACTCATCCAATAACACTCATGCCATTGGTGGTAGAAGAGTAAAATGGGGTCATATGAGGCAGCATTTCTTCTTAAGGAGTTTTCATGCGACAGAAAGGAGAGGGGAATTGAGGTGACTTTGCCGCAGTCTTGACCTGGTTCCACTATAAGCTTCAATCTATCAGCATCTGTGTGAAGCCATCAAACTGATATCCCACCAACACAATGACATTTAACCCAGCTGCCTGTCTCCTTTTATCTGTGACAAACACACACACACATTACACACACACACACACACGTCATACACTCCCTTTCTCCCTCTCTCTGTTAACAGTCTCCTTTATGTAGGACATTGCGTGGATATAGATAGATATTTTCAGTGTCTTGGTCCCCAGGAAATTTCTCTGGGAAACTTCCAAAGAACAGACCGCCCCACTTTCGTGCCACTAAAACTGGAACGGCCAATTTCCCGCTAGCCCCTCCTCGTATGACATCTACGCAAAAAAATGAATAAGAAAATGTCACTGTGACACGCACAAATCGCCATGATCCTCTTACTGTGCAACCTCTAAGAGTGTGTGTGTGTGTGTGTGTGTGTGTGTGTGTGTGTGTGTGTGTGTGTGTGTGTGTGTGTGTGTGTGTGTGTGTGTGTGTGTGTGTGTGTGTGTGTGTGTGTGTGTGTGCATGCATTTGTGCATTTGTGAATGCGTGCGTATGTATGTCTGAGAAAGACTTGCGTATGTATGCATCAGTTACCAAAATCCCCCCCTGAAGCTGTGCACACGCATGGATAGCAGCCGATAATATGTTTAAACGATACAACCCGCTGGTCAATTGAGCACATATGTTGAGGTGTGAACGTCACAGAAAAATGTCAATCTTAACTGCAGGCATCGGGAGGGTGTGTGTGTGTGTGTGTGTGTGTGTGTGTGTCTGTGTGTGTGTAAGGGGTTGGGAGGGTTTGGGAGGATAGTGAGGAGGACTGGGGATGGGTGTGTGGTTGTGTATGTGTGTGTGTTGGGAGGGGGCTTAGAGCTAAGGAGAATGAAGCCACGTGCTCCACTACACACGTTGTGATGTAACCGTCCCCTGTGCTGTGTATCTAGGGTGAGCACCGGGTGGAGGAGCCTGGTTTAGTTTGAGAGTATTGGTGTGTGTGTGTGTGTGTGTGTGTGTGTGTGTGTGTGTGTGTGTGTGTGTGTGTGTGTGTGTGTGTGTGTGTGTGTGTGTGTGTGTGTGTGTGTACATGTGTGTGTGTGTGTGTGTGTGTGTGTGTGTGTACGTGTGTGTGTGTGTGTGGTGAACAACCGCGTCACCGGCTTTTTCTCATCATGAAAATTAGGCCTCAGCAGCGGATTCGGTGCTCCAGAATCTCCCTTCTTTCCTTCACATTACCATATAAGGAAAAACTGAATATTGGACTTAGTACAATAACACCAATACAATAATGTTTAGCATATTACTCTCAACATCAGTTAAGGGTTTTAGATTAGAATTTACTGTATATGTAAGGGAAGAAAAAAAAGTTTTTTCTTCAGTCCCTCTCTGCAACAGCACAATGCTGACTTCTGCTACACTGACGTCTCCCCTAAACTCCTTATAGTGACGGCGCTGATTGCCATCTCCATAAGGTAACATATAAACTTAAAAAATACTTAAATATCCCTTTAAGTTGATTTATCGGTCCAATTCACACAAGGCTATAATGAAGTTTGTCTATTGGCATATCCCCTCTCAAGTTAGCACACTTCAAAGGGGGTCAGAGCGCAGGGTCAGCCATAGTACAGCGCCCCTGTAACAGTGTTGGGGTTAAGTACATTCATTCACAGTCCTCATATTTAGGAATCATCATATTTGACTGTGTACAATCCATCTAGTGCAGAACCATCTATAGTGGATGATGAGATATTTCACCGTATAAATGAAAAAATGAGAAACTGCAAACGGTGCCAAAGGAAAATTCTGAGGGTCACTCATTCATTTTCACTACGCACTGGATATTTGTAGAAAATCTTATCCGGTAGTTGTTTAGAAAAAGAGACAGAATGCCACTCATAGAGCCTTGAACATGGCTGAAAAAGACAGTGTATTGTACATAATGACTGGCCTTGTAAGAGACCGAAATGGACCGACGATCCAAAATGTAGTAAGAAAAGGTTTTTTAAATGCAAAAACTGGTCTAAAATGTAACAAAATGCTTAGCCCAAAACCTAATATTATTTTGCCCATAATTTTACAATTTCTTATATTTTGGAGCGAGCAAAATATTTTTCTCCTAACAGTGTAATGCTGTATTTGTATTACATTAAAGAGTGAGTCAATAATGTATGTGTTTAAAGTGTAAACTGCATCAATGTAGAGTGGCATATGATAAGACACTCTCCATTGAAGCAGGCAGCCCTAACTGTAATAAGTTGTTACATTAATGACAAAAAGTGATTACGTTTTGGGCTCAACATTTTGTAACATTATCGACCAATTATAAAATGTTGGGGTTTTATTACATTTCGTTGTTAAGTTTTTTTTTATAGGCCTCCATCTTTAAAAACATCCTTCTATAAAGCCTCTGTATCTCATCTTCTAATGTATGTAAGCCAAAGCCAAAGCATATCTCATCTCGTAACGTAAACCCAGGCCCCAAAAACACTACACACCAAGACATTCATTCTGACAACAAATGAAGGCGTTGACTCGGACAAAACGCCCAAAGACATCATATCCACTGCTGCCTGTTTGATTTCTGAGCATCAATAGAAACAGTAGTGTAGGGTGTAGTACAGGAAGCCGATTTAGAGGAAAAGCAATAAAACAAATCCCCGGCGGGCTCCCACTATATATAGACAACAGTGGATTATGGTGACGATGTTGAGTGGGTGTGTATGAAAACTACATAAAGACACAAGAAAAGCAATGAACGCGCGTGTGTGTGAGCTTTTTCCTGAGGGCTAAGAGTGACCTAATAGCCCATTTCCTCGTGGTTCAAAAGGCTGTTTACCGCGGGCTACCAAAACCTTCTCCCAGGCCAGATCCTGTTTTCAAGACTATTATGCAAATGTGTATTAATATCAGCTGGAAGCAAGGCCAAAGTCGAATGAGAAAAATTATAACCAACATTTACAGTATATGTGTGTGTGCAAATGTATGTATGTGTAAATAGGCCTACAGTACATGCCAAATGTGAAGGCATGGATGTGTGTATATAAGCATATAATATGTATGGGTTTAATTTGAAATCATATTAATATGATTGTGTATGGTAACAAATAAACTAAGTGAGAAATTTATAAAAAAAAATAAAAAAATGTTTGAACATTTATTTATACAGGTAAATCCCATTGAGACCGGAGACTCTTTTTCAAGGGAGACTTGTTTTCATTTACACGTTACCATTCACACACACATTCATACCCCGAAAGCATGCTAACTGTCGACATTCACACGAGGCAAGGTGGGTGGCGTGTCTTGACCAAGGACACAACAACCATGACAGAAGTGGCAGGGCGGGGATCGAAACGCCAACCATTCGATCATTGGCCAGCTCGCTCTACCACCTGAGCCACAGTCGCCCCTAAAAATGTATAACCAGCACTCGCTATTAATTACTCTCCTAGCTGGGAGATTCTTTTCTAATTCCATATTTTGGAGCACATAGGTCACACCTGTGATATCGATTTGTGTTCAAATGTTCTAACAAGGTTCCCCCCCCACCCCCGAGCCCAAAGCATTGATCATTTTCTAAAGGGCCCTGCTGTCAAAACCTGGACAGCTGATGAATGTCAAGACCACACACAGAGCAGCCGCTGTTTGACTGAGCTACAAGCCACAAATCTTATTTTGGTAATTTCTGGCATCTTTAGTATGACGTACTGTAAAGGATGGAATCACTGATTCTGGAGAATGTCTGTTGTCGGAAAAAATTTTGTCGAATCAGTGAATACAATATCTCCTCACAATCTGCTACCTGTCCGTACTGTGTGTTCGCTGAAAAGAAAATGTGTAGTAATAAACAGCCTAGGCTCTGTAAACTGGTGTGTAAACGAAGAGTATGTCAAAAAAGGGGCCCACCGTATAGCTAGCAACATGCCTGTTTACAGAGCCTAGGCTGTGAATTAGGGCCCGACCGATATATCGGCCGGCCGATTATAGCACATCTCCGAAAATCGGCAAAATGGCCGCCGATATTTTTTATCATGTTGAGTGAGATGCATTGCTGCCCCGGAGGTAGCCTTATAACATATAAACAGCAGCAGCAGGTGTGTTGTAATACATTAGATTAATTCACACTTGACAGTTCCCCCTGACACCAGCAGAGTCATTGGTCATCTCTTGACTGTTAATAGTAGTTGATATTACTATAGTTATTATATAGAATTTATATAGTGCTTTATTGGAGGTCATTCAAAGACACTTTACATCAAACATATAGAAAATCATACTTATAGAAAAAGAAAACAAAATACAGACAAATTAAAGATAAGGTTTGGAGTGGAGTCCGGTGTAATTATGCTTTCTTAAAGAGGTGAGTTTTGAGTTGACTTTTGAATGAGTTTATTTAGTCTGAGATGCTGATGTTTGGAGGGAGGGAGTTCCAGAGGGTTGGGTGCAGTTACATAAAATGCTTAATGTTCTGAGTTTAAAAATGTGTCATGTCACTTTAGACATATTTGTAACACTGATTTAATCGTTATCGTAATTTTTCTCAGAAAATAATCGGCATCGGCACCCAAAAATCCATATCGGTCGGGCCCTACTGTGAATTAAGATTGGATTTATTGGATTGGACTTTTACTTGATAAATTGACAAATGTTTCCATCTCTACCACTGATTCTAAAGCAGCTTTCTAGCAGTGCAAAAGCGTATTTGTCTGCATGCATGAGAGAGGCCACAGAGTTTGTTTAAGCTTCCTCTATCTATCCCCCACAGAAGGAAATTAAATCAATGCGCTCACTGAGGAACCGGGGATCTGAGATCACATTCAAATAGCCTGCTAATTAATCAGCCTCATTCCTCATCATCAATCTCTATGGGACCGCTAGAAAGAACCGCTACTTCTGCTAGCAGCTGAACATGCGGCCTGTTTTATACTGAGTTATAACTTAAAGGTGAAGTCAGTGATTCTCCACTTGTTGTCAAAATGAGTAAATATCTCCTCATGATCCACTACTGTGTGTGCGCTGAAAAAATAATCAGTGTTGATACACAGCCTATGTTCTTTATACGGGTAAGAGAGCCTATGCTGTGTACTATAGTATTAACACCAGATGGTAGCGAATACATAAAGTATGGAGAGGTAGCGGATCATGAGGAGATATCCACTGATTTTGACAAAATTATTTTGACAACAAGAATTCTCCAGAACCCCTGACTCCACCTTTAAAATACGAACAAAAGCTTGTGTCTGTTGTCTGGCTAAAGCTGCTATACTATATCTAGGGCCGCACTGACTGACTGACTGAGGGCCGAGTTTCAGCTATTAGTTGGCAGCACATAGGGGGGGGGGGGGGGGGGGGGGGGTTCTCATGAATAAATGATCCACAATGTGAGTCGTAGGGAAGGGGGAACTGCCTGAACATACGTGGGGCCGTGAAATATTAAAGATGGATGCTGTTTCTTGGCCACAGGCGTTGAATGGGATCGTTACCATGTGGCAACAGTCCATATGTTTCCAGTTCGTTCACGACAGCTTCACATTTCACTGTTTTCACATTCACAGGACGAGAGCCGGCTGGATTTCTGCTTTCTGCTTCTTTCTCCCTCAGAACTAACGCAGGCCCTTTGAAGTCCCGTCAGCAAGAAACCCACCGTCAGCAGTGTCGGCGTAGCAACAGAAGTTTTGATCTGGACCCACTGGGAGTGTGCAGCTCTGACTAGACTTTTTAAAAAAAGCCAGGTTTTTATATGCTGGTTAGAATTAAAGATACAGTGTGTAATATTGGAGAATTTTAGCAGCATCTAGTGGTGATATTCTAGGTAGCAACGTTCCCTCCCTTTCAGAGAATTTATAGAAGCTACGGTGGCCTTCGAGGACAAGAAGCTACCACCACTGCCTCAAGTCTGTACACACTATCAAGTGATGAGGTGAAGATGTATTTAGTTATTTATTCTATAGTACTTCTTCTTCGTCTTCCAACAGGTGCATTTCCCCAGGACGCCCACTATATAAAAACACATAAGGATGTTAAGTTTGTACGTTCTGTGCTACTGTAGAAACATGGCGGTGCAACATGGCGCCCTCAGCACCTCGCTCATATGTATGTATAAAAGGCCAATTCTAAGGTCATGAAAAATAAATATAAAAAATTCAAGCGTACATTAAAACATACTTATAGAATATTCTATTACATTTCTACCAAGTCTGTTCTGAAATATGCCAATAAATTCTACACACTGCACCTTTAAAACACCCTGAACCCTGGCTGCCCTCACGCACAGTTAGAGCCAAAAGCTACTGTAGGCTATAGCTGTCACGGTTTGAGAGAAGTCTTGTTTGACCAAGTGAAGGCATCTCTCTTTAGCTCCCTGCGGCTCCCCAGCAGCTGAATCAGCACTTTCTTAAAGCAGGGTTCAATGGTTTCAAGTTTCAAAGCTTTCCAATGGAAAATCTATTTCCTCTCAACAGATACAGCGTATCCCTGATAGAGCCCTTACATAAACACATCCTTCACCCTCTCTCTGTCTCTCTCACTCTCTCTCTGTCTCCCCCTCTCCCTCTCTCTCTCTTTCTCTCACTCTCTCTCTGTCTCCCCCTCTCCCTCTCTCTCTCTCTCTGTCTCTCTCACTCTCTCTCTCTTCAATTTCAATTTCTTTGTTCATTAGATCCTTCCATACAGGCTAAACAAAGCCAGAGTTAACAAAACAGTTTTGACATGTTGTAGATGTTAAGGTTCGTCAGAACTTAGCAGCTGCACATTTCTTGTGACATTTACTGTACATGGCAATTGGGTTACTGTAATCTTAATAGTACTAAAACACTACTATAATACTTCATACTTATTTATACAGTACTTATTTAATACTTATACACATTGATGTATCAGTTACAATAGTTTTTATATATAAAACCATCAAAGGAGACCATTTGTTGTGCACACTGAGCCCTTTTACTTTATACTTTAAGAACAATTTGGCTGATTATACTTTTGTTGTTTTGAGTGTAGGACTTGTATTTCTACATTGTGGCACTATACCTTCTACTAAGTGCAGAGTCTGATCTTTAAACAGATGTGTTTTTGTCTTGGTACAGTAAAGTTGTTCTTTCTTTACAGCATAGTCTTGTGTTTCTTCAGTTCATTACTTTCCTGTTCTGCACTAAAACAAGATGTCGGACTCTTTTGATGTGCAAACTGTCATAACTGTCATCTGTGTATGTAGTAATCTGGGCCTGGAAATGGAAAAAAAAATCATTAAGAAAATAAATTAAGGAGCTGAACGAGATTCAATCAAGACTTCATAAACTGCAAACCACAGGGGGGAAAGCCATCACATGTTAATTGTTTTAATCTGAGCTATGTAGGCCAATCAATATAACTTCACATCAAACGACTTCTATAGGCGAAACCTCCCATTTACTCTCATCTACATTCTGTTCTCCTCCTATAGATCGGACTGGTAATCTCAACAACTCTCTCTTTGTTCTCTTCCGATGAAACACCATAAAGCTATAGTGTGTAATTTATGTTGCTCCCATGAGGAATTCTGACTTACAATAACACTGCTGGAGAATCTACTTTAGGGAAGCCTTTGGTGATTGCACATGGATTTTATACCGTCTGCTGTATGTCCAGGTTTTTTCTTAGCAGTAGAATCAACAGCTGAAAAAATTCTTGGGCTCTTCTTCTTGGGATTTTCCTGAGCTCCTGCACCAGTGTCGGGGGGAGACACCAGTTTGTAAACGCTGCCATACTGAGGAATACAGAGAGAGTTTTGTGGCGCTGATAGGCTTAATCAACTTTGTGTCAACTTGTTTGGCGATGGCTTGAATGTAACCAACTTTCATTTGTGCAAAAGTGATGCACTATAACTTAGAACTAGAACTAGAGATCATGTGAGCGTTGCAGTGGATGTGTGTGTGTGTGTGTGTGTGTGTTTGTGTGTGTGTGTGTGTGTGTGTGTGTGTGTGTGTGTGTGTGTGTGTGTTTGTGTGTGTGTCACCGTCCTCTGTCAGACCGTTTCACATCCAGCCCTGCCTTTGCATGAGGCATCGACTCACACTGTCTGATGCCCGGGCGAGTTGGCACGATGTTCAGTATCTCATATATCACCTCCCATTCATGCCACCATGGCCCCCCGTCCACTGTTACTATAAATACTGCCAGCTGTGCTTCCATTATTAATGCAGCAACACACACACACACACACACCAAACCCTGGCATGGACATCACCAATTCACTATCTACACATATCGCTTATACATTTAAAATAATATATATTTAAGGGTGCTATGAGGAACTTTGAAATATTTCTGAAACAGTCACATTTTTCTTCTGATGATCATGAATGACATGTAACAGCAAATGAGACCATCAGTGCAAAGAATACTATTTTTAAATAGTTTTTTAATGCCTTTGTCATGGATACGCTCAAACTGACACACACATACACACACACACACACACACACACACACACACACACACAAACACCAGTTCTTTCCATGGCAATACAGTCGGTGGAGTAGGCAGGCAGGCAGGCAGGCAGAAATAGAGCTAGAATCAGCTAGAATAAGCATGAAAGCCCAAAATAACAACATTGCATCTAGATGACATGATCAGTTACTGGTTTGTGAAAAAGACGGTGATACAATATGGCAGCCGAGGGGCCGTAGCTGTGCGGAGGGTGAATTGAATTAAGCTCTCTACTCTTATTTTAGCTGAGAGGCAGCTTCCCAAATTGAGGTATAATACTGTTATTTAACGAGGTGGCGGGGAGAGAGATTGAGAGGGACAGGGATGGGAAATAAACACTATTTGCGATGTCAAAGGTAATTACTGCATTAGGAACGGTAGCGTCAAAAGCAAAAAACACTCAGAAAGCATATTACAACAGCTTTTTATTGGCCCAAAACTATGGTGGATGTAGCTAGACACCTCTCAGTCACATGTAGCAAACCTGACACCAATGTGGGTTTGCACAAAGCACCCAGTCTCTCACAGTGACAGGCCCATCAGGAGAAATTGCATCAACTCCTGCAAAAGGTCTCGGGTCGAAACTGACAGGCAACTTGACATCGATTTAAGCACATGGATGACTTTACCTACTACAGGATAAGGACATACACAGCCTAGGCTCTGTAAATGTGTATAAGGATATAAGGAAATCAAGGTGATTACATGTGAGAATCTAACTTGAAAGTGCAGTATGCGTTGACAAAAAAGAGATCGCCTACTAAACAAAGAATGATTTGATTTCAATCGCTCTTACATTGCGTTCTACAGTTTTCAGAGATGTTATACAAGTCACTGTTCGCTTGAATCAAAAAAAGCCGATCCCAGATAAAAGAACATAAAAACTGTCTTCGGTTGGATGCACTTTGAACGCTGCTCACACAATCCTATCAGGCTGCACTGCTGCGCCCCAGGCTTGTGAGGGAATATCAGGGAGAAGACATTTAGGATTTACACCAAAAAAGACATGGAAGTGTTTGTGGTGCGTTCAAGGTCACACAGAGCATTATAAAAAAAATGTTTTGTGTTTTTTGGACTGTAAACTGGAGTTCATCAATGTAAAAATCACCTTCAAATCATGATCCATATTAATTTTTCCAAGGGGATGAATGATCTATCTATCTATCTATCTATCTATCTATCTATCTATCTATCTATCTATCTATCCATCCATCTATAGATACAAACAGCGCTTTCAAGTAAGAAGCTCATGTTAACTGTCTTTACCACAAGACCTGAATACAGCTTTAGATCCTGCGGCTGATACTTATGGTAAATCGTGCACACACACACATACACACACACACACACACACACACACACACACACAGCACTATCATCAAAAGCCCGGGCCAACACTGCTCCATGCATCTGCAGCGGCTTCTAAAAATAGCCACAGCCCCACTTTGATGATGCAGCGGTGACTGAGACGCCCCTCTCTCTGCCTCTCAATGGCGCAATTAGACCCAAATAAACTGAGAGAGAAATGATGATGTATGTAGGAGTCTGGCCAGAGACCTCCACACACACACACACACACACACACACACACACACACACACACACATGTGCGTACGGCTATAGTTGTGGGGACACTCATTGACATAATGCATTCCCTAGACCCTTACTCCAACCCTATCCATCACAATTAAATGCCTAACCCCAACCCTTACACTAAACCTAAACTAAACCTAATTCATACCTGAACCCAAGGTGAGAACCGGCCAAAATGTCCTCACTTTCTAAAAATTGTCCTCACTCCTAAGGTTTAATACAAACACACCTTTACACACACCACCACCATCCTCCTCCAATGTAATTACCATAAATGAATGGATGAATGAATAGTAAAGGAAGAGCAACGTAGCATTAGAGATAAATGATAGCGATACAATGAGAGTGTGAGAATGTGAGTGTGTAAGTGGTGATAAAGGGGGAAGTATGCGCGGTGTGTGTGTGTGTGTGTGTGTGTGTGTGTGTGTGTGTGTGTGTGTGTGTGTGTGTGTGTGTGTGTGTGTGTGTGTGTGTGTGTGTGTGTGTGGAGAGGGGCATTCCCTTGGGACCTGTAACCAAAGCTTGCCTGGGCTTCGTTTCAACAGGGTCGTATACATCTCTATATGCCCTTATGGGAAAATGCAATGAAGAAAAACATGCCCACCGTTAATTATAACAGCAACCTTTGTACTGTAAGTCAATTGCAGTGTCTAACTTTGACTATCCAGTGTAGTTTAGTAATTGTTGTGAGAGTAACATATATATTGTGCTTCCATATTCCCAATTTTTTCGGTTATTCTTAAATTAAATAGATTTTTATTTTTAGCCTCTTAATTTTATAATGAATAAGAATTGCATTTCAGTAAGTAACGTATATTTAGTCTCATCTGTCACCCATATATTTATGTTTCATTAATTTATTTTATGCCATTACCGCATATCACCTTTGTATTTTTATAGCTGTAATTACTGTTGGCACATAATATTCTAAAAAGAAATCCCATATATTCTGTAACAGCACTGAAATACTGTTTATTTGCAGCAGGTGATACGACTGTTGAAAAGTCATTCTGCAAGTGGTAGTAATTACATTTTTTGTTTATTTTTCTGCTGGTTAGTAGTAGTAGTTAGTATGTTAACTTTTGAGGCTAACACAGTGATAGCAATATTGCGGGTAAGAACATCTGATAACTGTGTATTACCCAATATTCTGGATAGCCATGCTAGCAGCGTTACTCTATAATGTCTACCAATGTTGTTTTGTCGGTAGGAGGTCCGTTACTTTAGTCCAGAATGAAAAAAAATAAATCATTATCAAATTATTGGGTCGTTTGTCATGAAACTTAGGAAGCATTATTGTTTCTGTGGCGATGTATCATAAAGCTTTTGGTGTTCCCCTGACATTCTATTACCTCTGAGAAGTTGACATTTGTGATTCAGAGTGAAATAACTCCACGGCTGTTTAATGGATTGGCATGAAACTCGGGACACACTTTTACGTCCCCCTCGGGGCGACTTCTAGCTCATGATTGGGGGTTTTTAGAACTCTCTTAAGGTCAATATTTGGTTTTATGACAAAATAAAACAACAAAAATGTCATTTTCACTTTGAGCATGTTAACATTCAGCCTTACAGAGTCAATAGCTCTAGACTTTAGCTTTATTTAAAACTGTTACTCTTTCAAAACAGAGTTTTAAAAACACTATGTAACCATCACAGATAACCGTGGCTGAGTCATCTAATAGAGCAGTTTTCAACACTCAAGCTTCACCTACTCCCTAATCGAACCCCCCATTTCAAATCAAAGAAAAGGTGTTCCATTGCAAACGAGAATCAATTTTCTCTCAACACTCCAGGTTGGGAGAAATGTGCAGTTGGTAAAGCCGGCGCCTGTGTCTCTCCTAAACACCCTGACAGCCTCTTACCGCCAGAGATAGCAATCATTCGATAAGGAAACAGACAGTACAATCAAATCAGTTTTATTTATATAGCCCGATATCACCAATAGCTATTTGCCTCAATGGGCTGATTAAAGGTCATATACTATAATGCTCATTTTCAGGTTCAATATTGTAATTTGGGTTTCTAATAGAAACTGTTTCCATGGGTATTGTGTCCGCAAAAACCTTTATATTTTACACAGGGCCATTGGTGAATCTCCTCTTTTCAGCCTCTGTCTGAAACGCTCTGTGCTAGACCCTGTCTCTTTAAGCCCCGCCTTCCAAGATGGCCATAAATCTAACTGACGGATATCTAGGGGGTGTGATTGTTAAAAGTCCGCTCCCGCTACACTTGCTACCGACAGTTATTACAGAACGCTACTTTTCGATATCACCTTTCGTTCGAGTGATATGTTAGCGTATCGGTTTATTTGTACTTTTGTGTTTTCTCCATTTATTTTGACGCAATTAAGAGCTGATAGCCGACGCATGCACACGCTCACACACAATCCAAACAAAACCGGACAGGCCTACAATCAACTTCAACAAAACTAAGTAAGTCCAATAACAATTAAAAAAAAGCGCTTAGAAGACATCTCGACATCATGAAGGCTACAGCCACACCACTAAAAAGAAAGCTATTGACCTATCAAGTGCATGTTGTAATGATGACGGAGACGGAGCGGGCGGCTAAGAGATCAGATGGACATGGCTAAACGACAGAAGGAATGGGAAGGAGGAGAAAGACAAGAGAGGACATTGTTGAAGTAGGACAGAGCACAGGGGAGGCATTTCTGTCCCAGATCAGTCGTTTACTGCCAGAGAGAGAGAGATAAGGAGTGAGTGAGAGATAAGGGAGAAAAGAGAGAGATAAAATGAGAGTAAACGAGATGGCTAAATATGGAGCGATGAACTACATCCCCCTCTGAGCAGAAAATACTGAGAAGAAAGTTAATGTGACACTGCAGGTGAATAGGGTTACATTTTTTACTTGAAACTTTGCCTTGTTGATTACATATATTAAAACAATATTGTTTTTGTAATACAATTGTTTCAGAAATGTTTGTATGTGGCTGAATCTAACTAGTAATGTGTAAATTTGTATCTCTTTTATAATCTAAAAACTAAATGTTGGATAAAGCCAGAGTTCAAATCATAATTTCATTTTAGAACATATTAGTGTCAAATTTTTTTACTGAACAGATTGTGGATACCGTCTTTCATATACTTCGCCTATTTTATGACGCAAAAAATACTATGGACAGGTCTTAAAAATGCATTTTCTGCATGTTTTTAAGAACAAAATGTATCATAAATCAGACAATTTGGCGTGGAAACCAAGCTACAAGTTGTCACCACAGCAGGATCTATACTGAGGTATAATCAGTCCAAAAGACAGAGCATTTACTTCCTTTTCTCTCCTTCCCAAACCCCCATAGGATTCTCTATAAACAACGTGGCTTGAAACGATGAATGAAAAATCAATTAACAATTACTCACCAAGTATCTTCGTCAATGTCTCTATATCCTCTGTAAGACAGGTATGAGTATTAACCCCGTGTTAAGATAAACCCTCTGTGTGTGAAGTTCAGTTCAAGCTAATGAGATGCAACGAGAGAGATATTGTCCCTTGTTCACTAAAGAGGGGATCTGCATGGGTGAAAATGTCAACTGTGTTCTTTGTGTTCTGTGGTGTGTGTGTGTGTGTGTGTGTGTGTGTGTGTGTGTGTGTGTGTGTGTTTTGCGTGCTCTGTGTGTGTTTAGTGTAAGTCAAGTGTGGCGTTCCATAACACTTCCCAAGCAAATAAGGTATTAATGGTATATCCCTGCGAACGTTGGCTGAATGTTAAGTCATTTTCTCGGGGTAATTCATGTTTGTGTTCGGTGGACCTTGACTTGGTTCCAAACAACGTCTGAACGTATAAACGACATGACAGTCAGTTAATCAACGCCATGGATCAGATCTGCTAGGCTTCCACGGGTGCACACACACACACACACACTTGTTAATTGAACTCCCAGGGAACCAGACTAAAGCGATCTGGACTCCAGCTAAACTGGGTCGAACTCTCTGAACCTCTACACACCAACACACTCCTCAGTTTGGGCTTTTTCTCACGTCATTCAAAGGCATCGACCATTAGGCTTACATTAATCTGACCAAACTTTTGGACTGTTGAAATGTACAGCTCAATGTTAAAGTGACAATGAGGAAATTTCCATTTTAGTTGATTCTGTTGATTCACAGTTGACATTTTGCTGTCCTAAAGATCTTTGCTAGCCTGGGACACTTGTTTAGGAAGCGAGTGAAAGAGAGACGGCGGGATGCGTGGCGATGTAGGATGCAAAAATTACAGATCATTTAAACACATTTTTCGTAGGCAGTGTGTAAACGTGATTGACACCACATGACATTATATTTATTTCTAAATGTGCAACAAATTTTACGAAATATAAGACTCAGTTTGCAAGAGCAAATACAGTAAATAGATAGACAGACAGACAGACAGACAGACAGACAGACAGACAGACAGACAGACAGACAGACAGACAGACAGACAGACAGACAGACAGACAGACAGATAGATAGATAGATAGATAGATAGATAGATAGATAGATAGATAGATAGATAGATAGATAGATAGATAGATAGATAGATAGATAGATAGATAGATATAGTTCAGTAAAGTAAAGTCATATACATTTTAGACTGATTGCACTGCTTTAATCCAACATGTTTAATCTAATGTGTTTAGTCTGCTTTTTTATATGAGCGAGTGAAGCCCCTCCATAGCTGATCTATGGAGGGGCAGGGGCGATAAGTCAGTGTGTAGCGAAGGCTTGACATGGGTCTGTGATGAGGCTGTTTGGGACTCTGAGCACCACTACAACTCAAAGAGTGAGTCATGAACCTGGAGCACCTACTATCAGCTGAACAGTCACTACGCATTGTCAAAAAAAATCTCTTTTACAGAATGTAAGCCTCCAATATATCCAAATCCACCATTAATGATGGAGGTGGCATTCAACGTTATCAATGCTACAAAATGGGCCCGTGGTGTATGACGTTACCTGTCTTCTCTGATGATTCGCTATTGTGTGTTTTCATATAACATTTATATATATATATATATATATATGTGTGTGTATATATATATATATACACACAGTATATAATAGACTGTTTAAGTAAAGTTTTATTTTTGGTATCATTATAAGCGTTATTTTTGTATTGATGTATTGTATTATGACTTGCCTTACAACTATGGATGCGAATTAGCATTTATGCTAACTCCGGCATATTTACATTGATGCTTTGCTGACATGTTGATTAATATGCACTGTCCTAATCAAATAAAACTAATAAAAAAAATTAAAAAAAACTGTTTCTTATGCTTTTATGGTTTTAACTACTCTACTTGTGTGTGTGTGTGTGTGTGTGTGTGTGTGTGTGTGTGTGTGTGTGTGTGTGTGTGTGTGTGTGTGTGTGTGTGTGTGTGTGTGTGTGTGTGTGTGTGTGTGTGTACTTGCGAGCGTGCATGCATGTTTGTGTGCGTGTGTGTCTATAAATGTGTGTGGGCGATGTTCCCTTCCATTGTCCAAATCTCCATGAAGCCAAAAAAAACTGAAAACATCTCTTGCACTTGAACGCCTCCTACATACAACAAGTTATCCCCATGTTAAACTCCCTCACGCTATAGTCCTCCTCCTCTCACAGCGGTGTAGCGTGTGTGTAATTATTCCTGACCTGCTATCAACCTTCACGTTGGCATTGTTCAACGTAGACAAAAGCATCTATAGAAACAGACTCAGGTGGGGATAATGACAGGCACAGAGAACAAGCATATGTTCCACTGTTGGCACGGTGACCCCATCTGTTGTCGAGGCAGCCACTCAAGTGAGAGGGTTCGACATTTGCCATTAAAACCCGCTGCTGTCCGCTGTTTAATGCATGGACACACACACACACACACATCTACATCTGCTGCCTGCCAACACATCTCTAATGCTAGGTTACATCTGTGTCTCTGTCCATCCATGCATAAACCAACCCTTCACCCTCCTCCTGCCTTTCTCAACACAGTCATATACGGTAGCTATGTCAGAGGTGTAGCCAAAGTGTGATAGAGTGGGTGATTTTATGCTCTGGTTAGCCTTTTAATGTGAACACTGAGTAGTGAGCAGTGTCTCTGTTGCACGAATAGATGATCAGCTGAATCCTTTGGCAGGCGATACAAATGTATGTGGGAGGGATTATCAGTTTGACACAATGATAAAAGCCAGGAGCTTGACAAGTGTACAGGGCTGCTCTCTCATACATCTACCCCTCTACCTATCTGTGTGCATCCATATAGACACATACATTGTCTGGGTTCGCAGCCTTGTCTCAATGTCTTTGCAAAAATCGTCTCCAAAATCTGCGTCCCTTTCGATATTTTTTTTTTTTTTTCATTTTCAGTGCCCCACTTGTA